>JAXQGU010000011.1:0-79885 GCA_037040355.1 Cutaneotrichosporon sp. M94-02A
GTCACCATCATGCATGGGACAGCAATCATCGTCAAAGAGCATTTGCTTCCGGGCTAAGGGGTCAGACCGTCCGGTGAGTTAGCTTTTTGCCCGTATCTCTTTCCACATCGCATGCATACTGATTCTACTCATAGGTATAGGTAGCTACGACTCCTGTCTACCTTCCTGCATGCATAGAGTGGCCTGTCAGAATCTTGACCGAGACCCCCCCCACCCGGAACGGGTATGTAACCCTATATAACCCTATTGGGCGACTGGCGAGCTATGAGCTCGAAGGGCAAACGAGACAAGCGGAGCGTGCGAGCCGTATGGGGTAAACAGGGCGAAGTAGAACGAGGGCAAGCCCGTTGGGCTTGGGCTGGTCGAGCGGAGTGGGAAAAGTGGGGAAACCCAAGGGCCGCCTGGGAGTGGTCGAAGTCGGAGAGGTTGGCGAGGTCGGGCTATGCATGGCAAGTTGAGCCATGCATGACGAGTTGGGCTGAGCCGCCGTGACATCAGCTCACTTTGCTGATGCTGTTGATAATGCTTGGACCTCATGGGATGGCTTATCTGACGTGCAGCAGCAAAACACACTTATTCATTGCGACCAGAAACACGTTTGGCCTGTTGCATCTCTACCATTGCAGCCTTGGCCAAATGGGTTCTATCAACACTTTCAGCTGATCTTGCTGATGCTGTTGATAGCCATCACTTTGCTGCGGAGTCACTCTCTGGCATGTGGCAGCAATACGCAGGTGTCGGTAGCAGCAGGTCCCTTTGAACACCATCGCCATGTTCTGCCCGTCTAGTCTAAAGCTCTCGCTGAGTTGAAGTATTTTCCATCACTGCCATGATCGCTTCGGCTTCCGGAGAATGGAACTCCGAGATTTATGCATTGATCGCTCGGACAGCTTGTTTTGCGCGTTCCAGGGGATCCTCTCCCAGGATGAACCCTACCACGTCTTTCGGGACCTCGTTCCCTGTGAGGTTCCGCAGTTTCTCATCTGCGGGGACACTGGATCGCCTCGCAGCTTCGGGTGGCTCCGATGCATACTTGACTGTCACACCGCGGACGTAACGAGCCGCATCGTACGCCGCCAGCGCTCGTCCGACACCCTCCTTGCGGATGTGCGTGTCCAGCAGGACGCCCAAGACCGCGGCGTCTTCGATACCGATCCCTGCGCCGGCTCCATATGTCGGTTTCATCGGATGAGCCGCGTCGCCAACCAAGACGAGGTTGTCCTTGACGAACGTCGTCGGACAATCTCGGTTGACGGATCGCCAATGCTTGACGTCCTCTGCGAGCGTGACTAGGTCTCGCAGCTCCTCGGGAAAGTCGCGCAAAGCCTCGATCACATCCTCGGGCGTGCCCGGGTTGTTCCAAGCGTCTTCCAGCTCATCAGGGCGGGGATCAAAGGCGATTGGAAGCAGAGTTGCGGCGTTGAGTAAGTCGTTGTTCCGACAAGGGTATATAACGAGTTGTCTGGATGACTCGAAGTGGGTATGGGCGATAAGGCGGTTGGCGTAGACCCATTTGTCCACGGCGGGCCGTCCTCTGGGGTCGTCTCTCGCTTTTGCAGTGGGAATTAAGAAGCGGTACATTGTCTGCTCAGCGGGTTCGGGAGCGGATACCTGGTCTACCGCAGCGAGCGCGACCGAATGAACTCCGTCCGCTCCGACAATCACATCGGCCGAGACTTGAGACCCGTCGGCGAGCTGTACCGTGCCCTTGGGGTCGACAGACTGGATGGCACGTCCCAGGTGAATGGTGACCGAGGCTTGCTGTTCGGCGTGCTCCAAGAGCAGTTGGTGGAGGTCGACTCGGTGCACCATCAATTGCCTCTCTTGTACGCCGAGCTCATCGCACCGTGCGGACATGGCCTAAGCTGATCAGGTACTGGACAGGACGGTCGGGGGCATACAAGGTGGGTGTCCCGGGAATGATCGTCCGTGATGGAGATGCGCTCGAGCGTGACTGCCTCAACAGGCCCTATTCTTTTCAGGTCGACGTCCCATGAAGCTAAACATCTTTGCGCCATGGGACCGACATGTATCGCTGCGCCGACTTCGTGCTTGAAGCTCGATTTCTCGTAAACATCCACCTTGTGACCCTGCCGACCAAGTGCAATAGCTGCACTGAGACCGACAAGGCCGGCTCCGGCGATAACGATGTCGAGGGGCATCCTGCAGTGACATTGTGGGCGACGTATCGCAATCCTGTCGTTTATGTATCAGAAGAGCCTGATCTACGTCACAACCACTCCTGCGCGATCGGCCCATACGGCAGCGTCGGATATCCGCGGTACACCTATCGGCCCCCGTCATTTAGCGTAAAAAGTAGCCGGACCGCGGCTGGGATTGATCGAAGCCATCGCGCTAACGGGATATTAGCCGGATCCGCTCCTGCGGTTCGGACCTTCGATCCGGAAACTGTCGTTCTTCTCGCGCTGGCGCATTTGCGATTGTGCGATCCATGGGACAGCGGAATATCGCATCTGCAGTGGCAACCGCGGTGCCCATGATACAGAGGGGCATAGCATACTTGGATGCATCGAGTGAGAATGGCGGTGTTAGGCATAAAACAACGACAGCTTTTCATACGCGTCTGACCGGATTCATATAACACGCCCCGAAGCGCCTTTGCTTTATGCAGAAGCGCATTGCTTGCACTGCTCGTCCTTCCCCTAGTGCCGCACAGCGGCAATAAGAGACTTGTTCTTGTTCCCACTCTGGTCCGAGGTGGTTTGAGTCCCCTTGAATCGCCATGCGGGGATTCCTCGTTCATAGAGCTCGTCCAACTCCCAGTACGTTCGTCCGTATGTCTACCGTCCGGTCAGCGATTTTCATCCAGAGAAGGAATCTCGCAGACTGACTTCGGGATAGTACAGCCACAGCAGGATGGTCGTGGGCACCAATAAGCCGGCCCAAACATAAATCGCCTTGACACCCCAGTTGGCGGCGTCAGGGCTGATCATGTACGAGGTCGACCACTGGAAGATAACACTAGACAGTCAGCATACTTCTCGCTGGGTCATGTTCCAACTTACAAGCCCAGACCGTAGCAACCGAGGTTGAAGGAAGTAGTCTTTGCCCTGAGACGGGGCGTTGATGTCTCGCCACTGGCAACAAAACCGATCGGGCCTGCAGACGCGCCGTAGCAGATGACCCAGAGAAGAAGCATGGCGAGGGCGACTTTAAGTGACGCTTCGGTGTTGAAGAACCCAGTTGTGGCGAGACCGACGTTGAAGATGCACATCAAGAAGCAGCCGCCAACGAGCAACGGCCGGCGACCAATGTACTCGCACAGGACCAATGACGACGAAATGGCCACGATGAGGAGAACGAACCTGACAGGTCAGCCTTGTGTGGGAGGGGCTGCAAGAGCTAGGCGCACGTGATGATGGTGACGAGGAAAGGGTCGGCCAGGCCGGCGACTTTGAAGAAATACTAATTGGTCAGCAATTGTCAAGACTCGACATGCCTGGCTCACGGTGGAGTACCCAAACACAATGGGAGCGCCCGCAAAGGGCTGGCTGAGGATACCCATGCAGCCGGCGAGGGTGCGCTTCCAGTTAAGTCCACGGAAAATGTCGGCGTAAGAGGCGCCTTCGGACGCAGCGCTGAAGGCCCTCTCGGCTTCAATGCCGTGCTGCACAACTCGGTACTCGTACTCCTGCCTGGCGTCAGAGGGCACACCTCACGGCGGGGGTCCGCTCACCACATCGTAGTCTGGAGCGGTACCGTATAGTCTGAGCATGGACTTTTTTGCGTTCTCATGGTCGCCTTTTCGAGCGTAGTGAATGTGGGACTCAGAAACGATCCAAATCATGCAGATGAGAATCTAGGTCATCAGCAATAAAATCCGAGCCATGCGCGAGCCATCTTACGCCAGTGAACGCAAACTCGATTCCAACCAAAGGCTTCCATTGGTTGGGCTGGTAGACGGTGAAAAGCTGTGCCGCGACCGCGCTGATCAGCTGGCCGAAAGCAAGCAGCAACTGGTAGGCTCCGATCATGAATCCACGGATCTGGAATGGCGCAATCTCCGAGACGTAGGTGATCAAGATGGATTGAGCGAGACCGACACCGAGTCGAACGATGGTAGCTGCCACAAGCCATGTCTGCCAGTTGTGCGCGGCGATTTCCGCAATGGATCCACCAAGCAGGACAGCGATAGCACCGCAGATCGCCCATCTGCGTGCAACCCATCAGCCTCACGCGTTCGTCCGGTCAGGGGATTCACTCACTTGCGTCCGAAGCGGTCGGCGAAGATACCACCGGTGAACATGCCAAGAGTCTTGGACATTTCGGGGAAGCCTTGCCAGAACGAAACCACCTTGGCGCTGACTGCCGGCTGGCCGTCAATCATCGTGTCGGCCATGGTAGCGATGAAAGCCGGCATGGGGATGAGGTTACCGGGGACTTGCTGCTGGAACTGGAGAACGTGAGCTTCACCCCATGGCATATCCATACCGACATACCCCATCGTTCAAGGCAGCCCAGTTGAGGATGACACAGAAAAGCATGCATCGCCAGAAGACCTTGGCAGACGCCCAGCGACCGAGCGCTGTGCAGTGTCAACTCGATCCGGGAATGGAAAGACTCAAAGGCTTACAAGCATACTTGGTCTCGAGCGCCTCCTCTTGTCCTGCTTGGTTCGGTATGTGTTGGATATCCGCCTTGATATCCTCGTCATACGGGGTGGAAGTATATTCGGGCTTGCAGTCGGACATGATCAGGGAGAAGGCAGGCCGATGGGGATCTGTGTGGGGCAGCGCGGAGACACCATATATAGATGTCGACAGGATCCGATATCAACCCCAGATCTGCCTGCGGAGCTCCCTCCCCGGACACGCCTGAGGGTATTGCTAGTGACGCCACTCGGTAGAATGTTGAGCGCGTCGAGAGGACGCCGACGGCTTGGCGTGTCGGCTCACAGAGCGCCGAATCGGTGATCCGTCCAGTTCTGCCGGGTTGAGCCGGCGATGTGAAGCGGACAACCGGTTGCCGCTACCCGGATTTCTGAGATCGAAGCGGGCCGGAGGGTATCCGGTGAGAAGGTAGATCAGGCTGCTGGGAGATGGGCGGACGGGGCATGGGCGGAGATGGATATCCAGATTGAGGTCCTTGCACGGGACATCGCGCAGGCAGCAGCGCAGTGAGTACTCTGAGCCTAGATTGTCTGCGGCTCACCGTCGACAGGAAGAAGCCCGGCCAACGTTTGCTTGTGGCTCTTGCTGGGTACGTTCGGGCTCAAACCCGAGCTGATTAAAAGTCCTCCTGGATGCGGCAAGTCAACAATTGTAAATCGCCTGTGTCATGCTGTGACCGTCAACATGGCAGAGCGTGGACTGGAGGGCGAGGTGGTCGCCGTCAGTCAGGACGGCTGGCACTTTCCTCGGGCGGCTCTCGACAAGATGGACGATCCACAAGAAGCACACTGGCGACGAGCAAGTATACTCCAGCTCCGTTGACATATGTTACCAACACAACCCAGGGCGCCGCGTTCACATTTGACCAAAAGGGGTACTCTGCTTTCATCCGCTCCTTACGATGCGACCCAGGGCCGATCCCGTTTCTCACATTCGACCACGCCGTCAAAGACCCTCGTCCCAGTCCGATCCCCATCACAGCACTTCAAGAGATAGTCATACTTGAAGGCCTGTACACGTTGTACGACCGAGAAGGCTGGCGCGAAAGCGTGAACGAGATGGACGTCCGGATCTGGATCGACGTCGACCGAGAGACCGCTCGGCAGAGGCTCATCCAACGGAATCTCAAAGCAGGCATAACTCCCAGTCTGAAGAGTGCGGCCCATAGAGGTACGCTACAACGAGTCGCTCGAAAAGCGCTTCTAACCTACCAGTGGATCTCTCGGATATGCTCAACGGCGAAGATGTGAGATCCAACCGGGTCATACCATCTCATGTCATCCGGTCGATTGACGAGCCAATGTAATGCAAGATGGCGTTGCTTTTGTCTTAGGCTTTGCATCCGAGGACACGTCGGATCGTTGGTCGGCTAGCTGTAGAATGGTTAAACCGCCGGTAACCATTTTACCCGTCAGATCTGGTTTCAGCGAGCAAGGCACCGATCTGGTTTCGGAACACAGCAGTCCGAGCGAGTCCTCCGGCGCGGCCAGTTTACGTAGCGTTTGTGGAATCACGATACATGTCGCGTCGGCAACCTCAGCACCGAGATCCGTACAGATTCGAGAGTCTGTTCACTGACAGAAATCGGCGATCAACAGCTCGCAGCTGAAGGCGTAGCCAATTCAAGATGAGAACCTCAGTCGCTCGCATCGTCGCTCGAGCCAGCTTCCATCCCCTGTCGAGGAGAAAGTATAGTGCGATGCAAGCAGAGCTTCAGTTACCCAGCGAGCCGCGAGCAGGGCCGGATATCAAAGTTCTCATAGTCGGCGCCGGCAACAGTGGGTCCTGCTTGCGAGAGCGTCGCTGACCGGTAGTTAACTTTGGATCGGACGAGGGGGTGAGGCCGTGACTATGCCTATCCGCCCAGATGCTTATCATGACAGCCATGGAATCATTCTAAGCGACTCGAGGAGAAGCTGGGGAACCGGCTGAAAGTCATCGGACTCGTCGAGCCGGTGGTTTCCCGGGCCAAGGCTGTGCTGGAGAGCAAGTCGCTCTCGGTGGCGGCAGGTGCATACAAAGATACAAAAGTGTTCGCCAACATCGCGGACGCGCAGTCGGAGATTAGCGGTGCGGGCGATCTCAGTCCAGACTTGGTCATTCTCGGCTCTCCGCCCGCGTTTCGCGGCAGGCTCGATGAGTCTTCCGGACTCGATGCCGAACGACAACTCACCGACGCATTTCCTCGGTCAGCAGTCTTTGTGGAAAAGCCTATCAGCACGGGGACTGTTGCCGAGGCCAATGGAGTCGCGGACCTTCTCGAGTCACGCAAAGCCAACCTCGTCAGCGTGGGGTACATGCTACGATACTCCAAAGCGGTGCAGAAGATGAAGGAAATTTTGAAGGAGAACGGCTTGACCGTCATGATGACCTCTGCGCGCTATGTCATGGGTACGCGGGCATATCTTCCAACGCATACATGCTGACTTGTCTGCATAGCGTACGAACACAGCAGAAAGCCAGCGTGGTGGAACAAGGCAATCGATTGCGGGCCGATCGTCGAGCAGGCGACACACTTCGTCGACCTGTCAAGGTATTTCGGCGGCGAAGTCAAGTTGGACACTATTCTTGCTCATTCGCTCGAATGGTACGAGAAGCCCGGCAAACTGTCGAAGGTTTGTCCGACGACTCTGGCAAGGAGCATGAGAGATGACGGCTGGCACAGATGAACGTGGACGAGAGCGCGATCCCAGAAGACGACCGCATCCCTCGCTTCACGTCGGCCTCTTGGAAGTATGAGAGTGGTGCTCTTGGTCACCTGGAGCACGGCGTGGCGCTTCAGGGCACGACATTCTCGACCGAGTTCACCGTTTGTAAGCAGGATTGGGTCTCCCAGAGCGAATAGATGCTGATCCGCTTGCCGCAGTTGCCGATGGGTATCAGCTCAAGCTGATCGATCCGTACAACTACCCTACGCTGCACATCCGCCGGCCGGGCAATGACGCCGAAGAAGTTCACCAATTCCCGGACGACGATCCTTTCTTCACCGAAATGTCAACGTTCATCGACACGTACGAAGGCGTTGCAAGCCCTCTCCCGGTCCTCTCCTCATACGCCGACGGTAAGCCCGATCAAGCGGATGCAAGCTGACTTCCAAGCTGCCAAGACGTACGAGATGACTTGGGCCATCCGGCATGCCAGCGAGTCAACGCGGCAGCCGAGGAGTTAGTTAGATGCTCCGTCTGCTTCTAGACTGTATGCAGCTTGTTCCGTATTAGCGTGATTGCCGGCTCCCAGTCGGCTCAATCGAGAGTGCCGGCAGCTGGCGGGACACAACCGTTCGGCTCGTTGTGTTCCGAGCCCGGCGGGGGTTCTGCGGGGTCCCCTGTGTGTTTCCCGATAGGTCTCCAGTATATGCCCTGAGCGGTTCAGGTATACAAGAACTGACCCACGACCCGGTGGTGCACTGCATCATATTCTGTACGAGCTTTCACATTGTGCAGTTGACCACGTTCTCAGCATGTCCGCTCAAGCGCTGTTTAACTCACTATCTGCCCCCGATGCCCTATCCCCGTCTCGTCTTTTCGATGTTTCCGGATGGGTGGCCGTAGGTGAGAGGCGAGTCATCTCGGGGGTCCGGCCCAGTTCCTGATGCTGTACAGTCACCGGAGGAGGCACCGGACTCGGACTCGTGACCGCCACTACCTTGGCCGACAACGGCTGCAAGGTCTACATTACCGGTCGACGTGAGCAGCCCTTACAGGAGGCGGTCACGGCGTACAAGGCTCGGAAGAGCTCTGCAGGAGCGGGTGGTGAGATCATCGCCATCCAGGCAGACGTCAGCACCAAGGAGGGCATCACTCGTGCGCCAACTCGTCCAATACCATATGATGCCAAGCTGACCTGCTGTAGGCTTTAAGAATGAAATCGAGACTCGCGAGAAGTACCTCAATGTTCTCATCAACAGTGAGTTGAGACTCGAGGAGCTGTACTGAGTTACAGATCACGGAGTGTCTCTGGGCGCCGCAGATATCAATGCTTGCGAGCAGACCCCCGCGGGACTTTCGGAGCAAATGTTTGCAAACGAGAGCTTCGAGTCATGGTGCGCCCATCTTGCACCCTCTTCAGAGCTGTCCGTCTCATCAAGCCAGGCTTGACACGTACAAGATTAACACGGCATCGTACCATTTCACGACCTTTGCGTTCCTGCCTCTGCTGGCCGCCGCCAAGACAGTCGGCGGAGCTGCTGAGCCTGGAAATGTTATCAACCTCAGCTCCATGTCGGGCGTCACAAACACTTCCCAGCGAGGACAGTTCAACTACAACGCCTCGAAGCAAGTGGTCATCATTCCGCAGATGGTAACTCCAGCTGATGACATAGAGCCGCGACCATTCTCCTCTCGCGCATGCAGGCGACCGAATTCGCCAGGCGAGACTTTGGCATCAGGGTGAACTGCATCTGTCCAGGCTACTTCCCTTCGGTACGTTCTGTGCCTGGGGGTGGGTATACGCTTCTGATCGTCGTTCAAAGGGCATGACTGTCATCCCCGCCGAGAACAACACTGGATCAGAAGCCCATCGCAACGAATTCCGCAAGCACTGGGGCATTCCTTTCGCGCGGCCTGGCTCGGCGCGTGACTATGCTCAGTGCATCCTCAGCACTGTCTCGGTAAGCACCTGTCTTCCAGCTGGGATATGCTGGGGCATTTGTTGATGTTGTAGAACCAGTACATGACCGGCGCCGATATTGTGATCGACGGCGGCTGGCTGCTTGAGACTGGTAAGTCCTGGCGTGAAACATGTTTGAGAGGCGCTAAGCGGAGCAGCTTTCTGATTCGGCTGAAGGCATGGCCTGAACAGCGCCTCTCGAAGGACCTATGTAGATACATTCATACTTCGGGGATGAAAAACTGCTCGTCTACCTGAGAAGTGAAAGCGTCCCATGAGATCATGTTCGGATCGAGCAAGTCTGTACTGAGGTTGCCGCATATTTCCGTCCTGACGATGAGTTCCAGCCATCGGACACAGCGCGAAAGGGACGCACCATAAGCGATCAACGTCAAGAGTAGACAGTTCGTGCTCCTGACTCCATCCGTCGGGCGCCGGAAAGTCGTCTGCAAGACCTCCGGTAGATCCGTTCGATCCGACTGCGATCGCACTCGGACCCGACAGTCCCAGAACCGTCTCCAGTATTCTGGCATAACGATTGGCCAGCTGGCGGCGAGTGAGCAGCCGCAGGCAGGGGCATGGAAGACGTACCGTGTGCATGGAGTTCACTTGTCGGAACCAAGTGGTTGTGGAAGAGAGGAGGCTTCTCCATGTCGAGGCTGAGCGGTGTCCGGGCTCCCAGAGGAGGGAGAGCAGTAGGGTCAGGCTCGCTTGGAAGGCAAAGAAGAGGGTGTACCACTCTGTGCCGAGGCATCGGTCCGTATGCGAGAGCACAAAGTTACCAATGTCTTGCAAGTTCTCGCAAGCGAGAGCGCGACAGGTTCTTCTGGTCAGCCTCCGATATCGCTGCTACAACTGCGAGGAGCTTACTCAATGGCTTCACGCATGGCGGGCGGGAGTTCGCGCCGGTTGGAAGCGTCCCAGGCCGCGGCGAGTAGTGCAGGCCGGTAGAGGATCGCACGCAGATCTCTGATTCGCCATACCTGCACGCTTCTTGCAAGACAGAAGGGTTCGTCCAGATTGCCGTTGAGTCCGAGGAAAGCAGGGATCTCGTTGACCGCTCTCACGATGCGTTCGTCATATCGTTTGATTTGCTCAAGCGTAGGCGCTGGTCTAGACTCGAGGATCCTATCGTGCAAAGGAGACGCCACGCGGGCTAGTCGCGCTTGAATGATCAGTGTCGAGTACAGGGTGATATGTTCGCAAGCCGGAGGGAAGGATACGCTCGAAGCTGTCAGGTGTTCGTCCTCGCAGTTGATCGGCAATGCCAGCGTTGACAGAATGGCTGGGTTGATTGCCGACGGTCTACCGAGGGTGACCGACAGGCCCGCCTCAAGTGTCGTGATGGCCCACCAGGCTCGTGTCCGAGTTTCCTTCTCGAGCGCCGAACATCGCCATGTGTTGACAGGCATATGGAGTCCGAGTGCGGTGGCCATTCGGATCGCCCAGCCGAGACAGATGTAGCCGGCATTGGGCCGGTTATTCCGCTGGAGATAGTTGGCCATGATGGCCAAAGCCTGGACCAGGGGTAGCGTGCCGTGCTCCATGATGTCGTCCTGAAGACGTGCCCGTGCGATCTGGTAATACCGGAAACCATCATCATCCGTCTCTCCCGTCTTAAGATCGAGGGCGCCCATGGCGAAAATCATATACAGCAGGGATTGCGAGCCTGGTTTGGTGCCGATGGGCAAAGCACCCATCAATTGAGCCCTGATCGTAGGCTCGTGCACTACAGGGGTGAGAGTGTCTAAGCGTGTCAGCGGCGGATCGTGGGGAAGCATATCCTGACCGGGCCTCACGGAAGTAGTGGAAATAATTGTCAACAAGGGGCATGACTTCCGCCAGCCTCGGCAGAGGTGAGTGTTCAGCTGGTGCGGCCGCCTGCGATCGTCTAGACACAACGAGCTGGCTTCGGCTGTCGTGTGCGACTCGTTTCGACGCCTGATCCGGTCCGAGAAACAGGGGAGATAGCGCCGGCACGCCTTGAGCGGAGAGCTTTGACGTCAAACGTTCGATCACGCTAAGACAGATGGAGCCGGAAGATAATCCCATGTAACTGACACCGCCGGTCAAACTTGACAGGCTGCCCATACCTGCGTCGTCATCGTCTCTGTGAACCGGCGCCTCGCCGGACTGAGTACCATGGACATCACCCGACCACTCGTACGTGTCCGCTTCGCCATTAGCCGGGTGTAGTGGAACGTTTAGCGCCTGGCTTGGCTCGGGCGATGGCAGCTGGGATATCAACCGCCCTGTCGGTGACGGCCAACGGACGGGCTGCAGAGTGTCAGTTCACAGAGGTGATTCTGACCAATCCCTCGACATACCTGTACATCCGGGGGTCCTTCATCTTCATGCGGCGCGCGCAAGACCCTTTCAGGCTCACTTGTATTCGGCGGTGCGGATGACAAGCCGTGGTTGTCCTCATGCCTGGGCGCACCTGCGAATGCGGCTTGGGCGACATGCATGAGGCGATCGGGCGATTCTTCCCGCCAAATCGCCAGCGCATCTTCATGCCTGAGACTTGGAAACAGGTGCGACCACAAGCCAACAAAGAGGTCCAGCCTGACGATGCGGATCAGTAAGGGCTCCCATTACCGTCGGCCGACTGATTTCCGAGCACGAGAAAGCTCACATCTCTTCCAGCTCGTTCATGCGTTGGCGCGTCAGAGGGGATTTCTTCTCCGGTTCATGGTATAGGCATTGGCGCCTCTCCTCTTTGCATCGAGAGCACGGATCATCCCCTGTGCATGCGAGCTTGCGGCGGCCTGAGAAGATGTTTTAGCCCTATTCGGCCGGTCATCCTGTTTGGGCACCTACGACAAGTTTCGCACGCCTTTCCAGTTCTTGCTCTCTTGTGACTGGCCTGGCGAGAGGGTGATGACGGAGGCCCATCGGTCCCACCCGGAGAGCGAGTCCGCCTGGCTGCCGGAGGAGCCGGCCATGCTTGCATGTTTGCCCCTTCAATGGATGGAAGGGCGCGATTCAAGCGCTCACAGGTAAAAGGCAAGCAGTGATCCGAGCATAACGTAACAGCTAGTCGTTCCGGCTATTTGGCACCCGCTTGGCGTCAGGCGAGATGCAGAGACGGTGATCCTGTGACCGAGCCTGCATATGCTGGGGCACTTGAGCAGGCGAAGGCACGATGGTCATCACTGCTTGCCACATTAAAGCCCTGTCAGTGTACGGTGCACCTTGATGTATGAAGCCCCATTCGACACCGCATTGGGCATGACACGGTGGATGATTCGCGAGTATCCGCCGGAGCAGAGCAGCAAGAAGTAGTCGCACACGTAACGAAGAACAACAGCGGACAAGACACGCACGCCAATAGATCCCGATCGTTCTCTGGTTAGTCGACCTCGCAGAACCGGCCTGAGATGAAGACGATCGCAAAAACGCGACAAGCGAGTTGAACGACCCGGTGACGCGCTGACCAGGGTAATTATCGTCTGCAGGGTAGCGCATGCACAAACATGACTTGACGCAGGCCTGCTGCCCGCAAAGCAGTCGCTGAAGGTCAACAACCGGCGATAAAGAGGTATAAAGGCGGCCGGGAGTCGATTTTGCACTGCCCTCATCCTATTTTTAGTATCTATAGTCGGCGTTCGCGGCTACATTCCTATTGATAGCTGAACGCGTCAACATTCTCGCTGCGGTGCAGTGTTTAGAATCGATCCTGGCCCAGAGGCAGATGCATACATAAAGATTGAGGACGGACGTGTTCGTGCATCATTTCAGCAACTTGCATTGATCATGGTGTTCTCCGGCTCCTACGTCCTGTCTCTCGCTCAGGCGGTTGTGCTCCTCGGCGTTCCGGCGGCCGCGCTCAACCCCACCATCACGGCGGCACCTGCCCGGCCCACAGGTTTGGCTGAGGAGATCATCGGATACAGCCAGACAACGACTTACGAGACGACCTCGCCGCTCCCTCTGACCGAGTGAGCGTCTCAACAAACGATGCCGAAGCGCCTCTGATCCGTACAGCTACTACTATGCTTATTCTGCGGTTCCTTACCAGGTCAACCCGTACCCGATCGGCCGAGGTCCTCAGTCTGGCTGTGAGTGGCACGTCGAACGCGATGGCCTGGCTAATTGGCACCAGACAATCAGTGCAACTCTACAACGGAAGGACCCGATTCTCAATGCCAGACCCTCGAGTTCAACAGCATCGACGGTGAGCCAAGCAGCAGTCAGTCGGGGCTGACAGCCAGATTTCTGCATGTGGGGATCGCCCGGCCTTTCGCCGAACGAGACGACGGGTGACATCGAGGCGGCAGTCGTAAAATACGTGAGTTTGTGCAGCTCGACCGTCACTAACCCCTCAGTGCACCAAATCCGGTCATGGCGGTCGTATCCTTCCGGAGGGAACCTTCACCGGTCTCCAGGTGAGCCGGCCAGCCCGAGGCATGCGTATATCCGCTGAGACTGCAGTTCATGCGCACACCAGCGTACATCCAGATTACCGGCTGGATCGATCAGACCAAGCTTGGTCTCGAGGCCAGCGACCCTGGAGGAGAGCTCGACCCTCACGGTGCGGACGACCTCGGCAACCCGCTCGGAGGTTTGGTGTATTCCAAGAGCCTCCCTTCCGGAGACAACACGACCTACCAGCAGACACAAAGCTGGAACCAGTTCTTCAACGGTCAGACCTTCTGCATCAAGCTCTGCGACCCCAACTACACCGGAGACGACAAGAACTACTGCCAGAAGTAAGTCCGAATCTTGGCCTAGCGAACGAGTACTGACGAGCTCAGCATCTATGACATTATCGGCTGCAACTACAACATGCCTGCTGCGTACGAGAACAATGTCTTCCTGTCGTGCGAGGGCGATCTTCAGGACGAAGTCGGCACCTACACATCCAACGGACAGAGTATGTTTTGCCTTGTCAACGAGGCGGTCCTACTGACTCGTTCAGCCTTCACATGGTCGCAGCCCACGTCGCTGCCCGCATCGAGCACGCTGCCCTGGACTCCTCGAATCCCTGCGTCTTCGAACTGTGTGACATACCAGTCGACCGACCTTTTCCCGCGCTCAGATCTCGGATACCTGGCCGGCTCGGCTGCCTCGAGCACCGCCAGCTCGGCGACCACCACTGCGATGCAGAGCATGAACACGGGCTCGATGGCCGCGTCGTCTCGCACTTCTGGAAACGCTGCCGTTGCCTCCGCTTCCACCTCGAGCAAAACTTCGGGTGCCATGTCGAGCAGCGAGAACTCCAGGTACCTCACCACCGCTGCAATGGCAGTCTCCGCATTCGGTGCGGCGTTCCTCCTGTAGGACTTGAGCGACCGAACTACAGCAAAAACCGCGACCCGCGCCGAGACTACTGTATTCTATGCATGGACATTTGCCTGTCCGGGAGACCGGTTGCTATGCTGGACAGGGCGCGAAAGACACCTTCGTTCCGCTCCAGCAGTTCAGTGAGAGCTGGCCGGCCGGGTGGGTGGCTGCGAGTATGCCTGATAGGTGGTGTACCCTTCCGCACCTCGAGTGTAGAACGTGGGCCTAGCCATCAGCATTGCTCGGGACAAGGGCATACCTGTCGTAAGGCTCCAAAGGCCAGCCATTCTTGATTCGCTCGGGGAGGTCGGGGTCTGCGACGTCAGACAATTCCCGCCAGAGTGGCGAGCAACTCACTAGAGATGAACCATCGGCCAAACACAACACCGCCGCCGTGCTCTTCGACATACTTCCTAGCAAGCTCGGGAGAGTATCCGCCAGCGCTCAGGAACTGCGTCTTGCTGCCGGCGAAGACGTCGCGGTAGGGCTGGAGGGACTCGGCCTCGTCGTGCTCGGCAGCGTAAGTCGACCAGCCCTTCAGCTTTGCAGGATCCGCACGGGGCTCGACGAAGTGGACATAGCCAAGGTCAGGGATGCGCTCGTGGATCAAGCGGGAGATCTCAATGTACTCGTTGGGCGAATCGGCCGTGTAGACGCCCTGCGCGTTGGCAAAAGGCGACAGGCGGATACCGACACGGCCAGCGCCAATCGCCTTCGATGTGGCCTCGAGAATCTCAAGCGCAAACTTGGCGCGGTTCTCCAAGGAGCCGCCGTACTGGTCGGATCGCTTATTGCTGTTGGACGAGAAGAACTGGTTGACGAGGTAGCCATCTGGCCAGTATAAGCAAGGGACCGGCTTGAACAGTCAAGGATACTCACGAGCGCCATGGACCTCGATACCGTCAAACCCGGCCTCGATGGCCAGTTTTGCCGAGTTCGCGTAGTCCTGCACGTAGCTCTGGACCTCCTCGATCGTCAAGGCCTCCGGTTTTGGCTTGCCCTCCAGAGGGACATCGCTCGCAGACACAACTCGCACGCCGCTCTTGCCGTCCTGAGTCCGACCAAGAGCCCAGAGCTGGACCACAATCTTCGCGCCCTTGGCGTGCACTCGGTCCGTGATCTTCCGCCACTGCGCGACGTGCTCATCGGTGAAAAGACCGGGCGTGCCGACCATGCCACCTGCCTGAGCCGAGGGGTAGGTCGCCTTGTGAGTCAGCCCAGCCTGATTCATTAACACGCGAGCTGCCCACCTCGGTGATGATCAAACCTCCATCAGAAGCTCGCTGCTCGTAGTATTCGCCCATAAGGTCAATAGGAGCCAACGAATCGATGTCGGCGCGGATACGAGTAAGAGGAGCGAGGACGATCCGGTGTTTAAGCTCGATCGGGCCGATCGCCCAAGGGGTGAAAAGCGGGTCAGACATCGTGAGCCTTTCGTGACAAGGACAGAAAACAGAACGAGACGAAATTACAGGACAACTCTATGATACTTGTACCGGCTCGAAAAGTATAGATGTCGTGCTCTAGCCTCCACCCAGCTTACAAAGCTCCGCGGCGACCGCTTGGAGTAGCCGAGTTTCCCGGAACTCGTCATCCTCTCGTAACACTCAACGGTGGCAAGGTGGATCTAATGCGGGTGCTTCCTGAAACAGATCTTGTCCGAGCTGGTGAGGCATGCTAGATCTGGCGAAAGGATTGCCACAGACCGCCTGATCCGCATCGTACCTGGTTCACGAGACACTAAAGTCTCTCATCGCTTATTCTGCCATGCCCCGACCAGCGGAGAGAGGATCTCGTATGTGGAGAAAGGGCTTCCCTTGGAGCCGACGAGAGCGGCCATTCGAGAAGCGCATCCCTATGGGACAGACTTTTCTCAAAGGTCGGCACTGAGCACAAGCCGATAGTTGTACCCAAAGCTGCGGGACGAGGACGTCCGAAAGGAGGGAGACGAAGGGTAACCGAATGTGATCCATTTAGGCGCGTGCCTCGGAACGAAGCAAATAGGCGCCTGACTGCAAAACCGGTTAGTTGTCCGAGCTTTCGGTTCAGGAGGTGTTACATACCATGGACGATCTCGAGGTATGGACCGCTAATTGGGCGGGCGGAGTCTCAGGTCTCGCCAAGCTTGCATTCGACGTCCGATCCAATGTGATTACAAGACATCGCGCCGCCGACTGCTTGAGACTCATCGCCCAAGACCGCCCGGAAGCGCTTGACGAGCTACTGGACGACACAGTGAAGGCAGAGGTTGCATGGCTCTGTCTGCCATCCCGGTGGTCGCTCGAGTACCTGGCTCGATCGGCATCGCAGCATGATCTGATGCTGGTCCTTCCGGACGGTCGCTGCAGCCGGCTTGCAGCGTTACTCGACCACGCCGACCGGTCGGCCAGCGAATCAGGGCCACGAGCTACACGGGATCTCGAGTACTGCCTCGATATCCTGCTGCCCTACGCGAGTCAAGCCCCGTACTCGCCTTACTTAGCCGATCGCATCCCGAGGCTAGTCGTGGCTTCCCGCATGCGCGGATCGAAACGAGACATTCAACTTCACCCCGACAGCGCAAACCGCGTCGCCCAGTCACTACTCCTCCGGGAGGATGACGTCGTGGCAGGTCGCTCAACGACCGACGAAGTCACTGAACTCGTCAAGCCCCTCATGGCTGCCGTCGACGACGACTTGCCACTTTCAAGGGTGATCGCTGAAGATCCCAAGTTCGCAGCGGCGGGTTTCACGGCACGCCCCGATTTGAACGATCGAGCTTCAGCGTCTTCACGTGGTCCCGCGCTCCCGCACAAAGGAGGCCCGACGAAGGTTACAGCTGCGGAGCTAGTGGCAGCTGTGGCCCCGGCGTTGCATCGATCTCTCGCCTCCGCGCCCGTCCCGCCTCTTGGCATCGCCCCGACCGTGGCCGCTTCCTCACCGGATACGCTCAACCAGGCTTCGGCTTGGGCTGGCAAGGTGTACTCGCAGCACCAGTTTCGAACAAGAGACAATGTCGGACTTGGAATCACTGCAGCCGCGCCGGTTTCTCGACCAGCCAGCAAGCACGTCGACGAGTACCAACAGCGATAATCAGAGCGCGCCGCTCACGATTGCACCCTGGGCCGAGGCGTAGCGTGTCTCTTCACATTTGCATTCGCCAACGACGCGCGGTTCATCTAATTGACAGACCCGTCACTGCGCCGCCTGAGCGTTTGGCCATGGCGACCGCCGGTCAGACGTCCCTCGTCCATCGCCAAGTGTCCGTTGACCATGACGAAGCGGATCCCGGATGCGACCGTCCTTGGTTCGTCGAATGTCGCCCGGTCGATGATGGTGGCCGGATCGAACAGGACGAGGTCAGCCGCCGAGCCGACGGCGATCTTTCCCCGGTTGGGGTAGATCCCGATCCTCTTTGCAGGTCGCGAAGTCAGGTGGGCGACCATCTCCGGAAGCGGAATGAGCCCGAGGTCTCGAGAGTAGTGGCCTGGCAGATATGAGCTCCGTATTCGCTTGCGGGCCTCTAGCCTACCTAGGAATCTTGGGAATGTTCCATAGGCCCGCGGATGTAGCGCTCTGCCGTGCAGAATAGCATCACTGCCTGAGCAATGGGTCGGATGCTGCATCATCCGCTGCACATTCTCTTCGTTTCCAACATGCATCAGGGTTGATGTCGCGAGCTTATCCTTGCGGAGGATCTCGAAGAAGACGTCTGAGGGCTGTGCGCCGATCGAGCGGGCGATCTCCTCGATCCTGCGGCCGGAGTACTCCGCGAGGTCCGGATGGGATGTCGAGCCAACCTAGGGATATCAGGCGAGTCCGTCGCAACACTCGATCCCATTTACCTGGATCGTCGACCAGTCGGTGGGCAGTCCATGACCGCCGTCACAACCGGTAACCTCGATTGCGTACCTGATCTTTTCCCGCTGATCGGGGTCTTCGAGTCTTTTGAGAGTCTCTGTCGGGCCTCCTGACGACGCCCAGCTCGGCATCAACGATGCGAGTGTTGTACAGCCCGGGAGGTACGGGTACGTGTCGAGCGTGATGTCCGCGCCGCCTGATCGAGTCTTGTCGATCATGTCGACCAGCTCGGGCGCCCGTCCTTTGTTCTCCTCGAAGTTGAGCGTAGCGTGCGTAAGGTCTGCTGTTCAGCCTGTGTAACCCGTGATCCCATAGGAGGACTCACGGACGGGGCAGCCGGTCCTCGCGCCAAGCTCGAGCATCTCCGCATAGGCGTCGATAGCCTTGTGCCCGTAAGACCGATGGTGTGGAGCATAGTATGCGCCCGGGAACTCGTCGGCCAGCACCTGACACAGACTCGCCAGTTCCGAGTTCGACGCGTACATGCCAGGTGTATACGTGAGACCACTGTAGACTGTCAGTGGTCACGCGTAGACGCAGTCTCGACTTACCTAGACATGCCCACCGCACCATCCTGCATAGCTTCCCGAAGCAGCAGAACCTGGTCGGCGATCTCGCTTTCACTGGCCTTGCTATCGTAAGGACCGCATGCCAGCAGACGCAGATTGCCCTGCGGCACGAGCATGGCCACGTTGGTCGCGGTCCGGTTCCGCTCAAGGCAGTCGAGGTATCCACCTACGGTGGACCACTCAAACATCCCGATCTCTTTGAGGCTTGTAGCGCATTCCTCGTCGGACGGATTGCCGTTCCAACCGGCGATCTGGTTGCGAATGGCGAGCATCTGTTCTTTGTTCCTCACAGGCGCGTACGAGATACCGTCCTGGCCAACTACTTCGGTCTGCCCATTCAGCTTTGGATCGCGCCGAGGTACCTACTGTGCAGCCCTGGGAGAGCTTGGGCTCGTGGTCCGGATGAGTCAGGAGGTACAGATCGGAGTGAGCATGCAGGTCGATGAAGCCTGGGCACAGGACATGGCCTTTGGCATCGATCACTCGGGCGTTTCCAGCATCCAGACCAGAGCCGATAGCAACGATCAGGCCGTCCTGTACCAGCACATCCGCCCCGTAGGGGACGCTGTGCTCGTCACCCTCGATGACGGTGGCAGCTGTGAATAGTATGGCTTCTTGAGGCATCGCTGGCGAGAGAAAAGACAGAGAACTAGCGGGAGATAGGACAGAGAACAAGACAAGCAGCCGGAGAAAGCAAGGGTCAAGACAAAGGAGACATACAGACAGGTTCTCGTATCTTAGAGACAAGGCTATCGCTGGACGTGCCCCACCTGCAACCCCACTCCAAAGCGGTAAAGCGCGGATGTGATCATGACTCACAGAGCCATGCGCCATCAGAGCTAAGAACATACGGCCTGTCCTTCATCGCGGAGAAGAGGTGCCTGCTATGACCTGCACAAAGCTATACTGCACTTGAGTGTCGCTGTACTCTTCCGCAATGCGATGTCGGTGAGCAACACCAGCACATCTTATTAGGTACTACCCAAAACTAGATGGATAGCCCCCAGGTCGTTTACTCCGGCGGAGAATAGGCTTGGAGCGAGCGGTCCTTCCGTCACCTCCGCCCAACGAGCTCCGCCTGACCGGACAATTGGACTGCCTACGAGATCCGCCGTCCTCCGTCCAAGTTGGACCGCATTGTAGGGTCTCGGATGAGATTCTCCGAAATCCTCCTGCGGCGATGACAGCGCCAGATGCCGTCATGGCGGTCCCCGATGGTAGCCGGATGACCTGGTTTGAACTATTCTGGATGTGCAACTTGAGAACCGTAGCATTCGCATACTGACAGTTCGTTCACAACTTCGCTATGGCCGCCGCATCCGTCAAGCTCTCTCCCGCCGTCAAGGCCCTCATCTCTGCGCCGCACGCTCTCGGCCAGGCCATCCCCTCCCCGAGCCGAGCCGCCGTGAAGCAACTATTGGACAACGTCCGCTCTCGCGGCGAGCGCAATGGCGTCGACGTCGACTCGTGGTTGACGGGGTCAACGGCAGCCCTTGTGACGGTCAATTCGCCAGCCACGATCTGCGAGCTGTTCAGCTATGCCGCTGAGAGGCAGAAGGACGTGCAGGATCAGGTCAAGGCCGCGGCTATCATGCGAGAGACGGCTCTGAAGTGTATCAGCTTCTCGGGGGTGAGTGGATAGCTTGACTCATGATCGTGACTCACCACCTGTAGATTCCTCGAACGATCAACGCCCTGACAGCGCTCCGTGCGCACTTGCCAGACCCCGTCAAGCAGGGTCTGAGCACAGAGCCCCTCCGGTGAGGCGAACAGGGTCACTTTTCTGAAGGATGGCGAGCTGACGCGAGCAGGCAACCCAGCAGGGACAACATTGACGAGATCACCAGCCGGTCACGGAAGCTGTGGGATGCGATTTACGAGCCGCACTCGGTCAAGCTGCTGAAGAAGCTCGGCGAGGCGCATCCCGACCTCCCGGTCCACATTCTGAACTCGCACTATGGCCCAGCGCTGTCGGACCCGCTGGACACGTTCCCGTCCGGACACTTCAAGGTCGGCCGGATCCTCACCTCAGTCGTCGCCATGGCGTGCCTGCGCGCACAGCAGGGCGTCGCGCCTCAGCTGACCAGCCACGTGTTCGGCTTGAAGAAGGCGTTGCTCGAGGGCGGAGGCGCCGATGGCGAGGCACCGCTGAAAGGCCAGGAGTGGTTGACGAGCGATGAGGGTGTCCAGTGGATCCTTGAGAGCACGGACGACATTTCAGGGGTGGTCAGCGAGGGCCGGACCACCTTCGCCGGTCCAATCAAGAGCAAGCTCTGATCCGCACCGTGCAAGCAGAAGCGTCAGATAGAGGGATCTTCTGCTATGCCATGCATCATGCTGTCTATCTATGAGTTATTATACGTGGCCGAAGGCTTAGAAGGAGCCTAGGTTGTCGGCCACGCTGAATGTCGCATCTGTCTTCTCCTTAACCTCGTCCACGGATGAGTCGCGCGCGACCTCCACCAGGGTCAGGCCACCGTTGACGCGGTCGACGTCGAAGACGGCGATGTCGGTGATGATCCTGCTGACGCAGCGAGCACCCGTCAGGGGCAGCTTGCACTCCTGCAAGATCTTGCTCTTGCCGTACTTGTCGGTATGGTCCGTGACGACGATGACTTTGGTCTCATCGGGATTTGAAACCAGGTCCATGGCGCCGCCCATGCCCTTGACGAGCTTTCCGGGGATCATGAAGTTGGCCAAGTCACCGTTGGCCGAGACCTCCATCGCACCGAGGATCGATACGTCGACGTGTCCTCCTCGGATCATGCCGAACGATTCTGAGGAGTCGAATACGGATGCACCAGGAACAAGCGTGACCGTCTCCTTGCCTGCGTTGATGATGTCCCTGGCTCATCAGCGGCGCACTCCTAGGCGTACACCATGACTCACGCATCCACCTCCTCCTGCGTTGGATATGGTCCCATGCCGAGGATACCATTCTCCGACTGGAGCCAGACGTTGACCCCTTGGGGCAGGAAGCTTGCCGCCAGGACAGGCATGCCGACGCCCAGGTTGCAATAGTACCCGTCCTTGAGCTCCAGAGCCGCACGCTTGGCGATCTTCTCGCGTCGCATCCGCGCAGCGTCCTTCTTGGCCGGCACCTCGTTCGAGTTGGACTCTTCCCGCAGAGTGACGAACTCGATCTTCTTCTCGACGGTGGCAGGAACGATGCGGTCAACGTAGATGCCGGGAAGGTCCACGTCCATGGCCTTGATCTCGCCAATCTCGACAATATTCTCAGCCTGCAAAGAGTCAGCGCCTTAGCCGGAAGCTCCACCGTCCTGGCTGACCTCGACGATGGTCAACCTCGCTGCTCGGGCGCAGAGACCAGCAAAGGCTCGAGTGGTGTATCGGAAGACACAGTTGCCCGCCTTGTCCGCCTTCCATGCCCTCAGAATAGCGACATCTCCCTTGATCGCGGGTTCGAGGAGGAACCGCTTGCCGTCAAACTCGAACACCTCCTTCTTCGCACCTGGAACCTCGACCGTCTGCTTTCCATCCGGGCTGAGCTTCTGCGGAATACCTCCAGTCTCGATCAACGTGCCGGCTCCTGTCCGGGTGAAGAAGCCGGGCATGCCTGCGCCAGCGGCTCGTAGCCGTTCGGCGATCGTGCCCTGCGGAGAAAGCTCGAGGGCGACTTGGCCGGTGAGATAAGCCTTCTCGAGGGTCTTGTTCGTGCCGACATATGACATGATCATCTTCTTGATTTGGCCGGTCTTGATCAATGGAGCTGGAAGCATGAGCTCTGTGACCACCTCGACGTGACCTACTTACCCAAGCCATGTACGCCGTCTCCGGCATTGTTGGACACGCCCGTCAGGTCTGTCAGGTCCTGACGCCTCGCGATAGCCTCGACGATCGTCTCAGCCGTACCACACAGACCAAAGCCTGTCTATGAGCACAATACAGGGTTGGCAAGGAGCCGGCTTACCGGAGCTCAGGACGAGACTGCCGCTCTTCAGGTCCTTGACCGCCTCGTCTGCATTTGGGTACACCTTGCCCTTCTTCTGGTCAACGGCAGGCGTTCCCTTCCCCTCCGCCGGCGATGGCACAGAGTCGAGAGATGAGTTGGGAGCCGAGGGGCTAGTGCGAGGCGGCGCGATGAGACCCCTGACCGGCCTGAAGGCTATAGGGCGAGGTATCACCCGGCGAGAGCTGATACGAAGTGCTGAAGCAGCAGATGATCTGAACATATTGCGGGGGTTGTACAATCTACGGAGTCTGAGCCACTGGTGAACTTATAAGCCTTGCTGAGATGTACAGACCGGAAAGTCTCGGTACTTAGATACGCGAGACAAGTATGATGTCCGACATCGACGTAGCCGACCGGCGGAATGCAAAGGATGCCGTCATCCGAACCGGCAAGGTACGTCGTCGGCCGCGGCCGGGGCGCGGCCTTTTTGTGGTGGAGGTTTGGTGTGTCCGATCCCCTTCAGTCCAGGGCGGACAAATATATCCCCGTGCTATTACAAGGCCGGGAGCTCTTGGCGGGAGCTCTGGTCGAGAATTTGGCCGCTCAGGACTCGCACTCAGGGCGACTCAGAGGCGCCTCCTTCTCCCCGCCATCAGTATATACTCTCCCCCGCGGTTCCCCTCTTCCCCATCAACGGGACTCCACGCTTCAACCTTCGTCTTCGACCAACCGATCCAACCGCGTCGTCCTCGCAGCAACAAACACCCATGTCCTCAAGGACATCAATCGCCGACATGGAAAAGGTCGAGATGGAGCACGTCGAGAAGGGCGGGTCGGGCGTCGCGGTCTCCCCAGTACACTTTGTCGATGCGACCGCCGGCTTTGATCCCATCACCGAGGCCAAGCTGCGTAAAAGCATCCTCTGGAAGCTGGATACCCGGATGCTGCCCATGTTGGCCGTCCTCTTCCTTTTTTCTTTCCTCGACCGAACCAACATTGGCAATGCTAAGGTGAGTCTCTCGGCCGCACGAAATAACAGAGGCTGATCTGGTAGATTCTCGGTCTGCAGACGGATCTCGGCCTAGACGGCAACCAGTACGCGTCGTGCTTGGCCATCTTCTTCGCCTTCTACATCGCTTCCGAAGTCCCGTCCAACCTGATCATCAAGAAGGTGTCTCCGCGGATATGGCTCGGCATCCTCACCATGGTCTGGGGCGTCATCGGCATGGCGATGGGATTTGCCACCTCGTTCTCGGGCATGCTCGCGGTCCGGGCTTTCCTCGGCATGGCTGAGGGCGGTCTTCTCCCCGGTATCGTCCTCTACCTCTCGATGATGTACCGGCGAAGCGAGATCGGTATCCGCCTCGGTCTCATCTACTCGGCTGCTTCCCTCTCTGGCGCGTAAATCTTTTCCGCCTCAGAAGCAATCTGCGGTGCTGACGACGCCAGTTTCGGCGGATTGCTCGCGACTGCTCTATACCAGATCGGCAACCGAGGCGGACAGGCCGGGTGGCGCTGGATCCTGATCATCGAGGGCATCGTGAGTCCCAGTTCCGCTGTGAAGTATCCTGGCCAGCCAGACTAAACATGTGCAGATGACTGTGCTCATCGGCGCTCTCGCGATCGTTGTTCTGCCTTCCACCGTCGACAAGGCCGGCTTCCTGACCGAAGACGAGCGTAAGCTCGCCGTGGCGCGCCTGCTTGCGGATCGACCGCTCGCGACCGACTCAGACGGCAACACGATCATCTTGGAGGAGCCTTTCGAGTGGAGCCGAGTGTGGATGGGCGTCTTTTCACTGAAGACTTGGCTGTCTGCGCTCGCATACCTCGCAATCCTCACGGCCCTGTACTCGTTCGGCCTCTTCGTTCCGTCTATCGTGCAGGGTCTCGGCTACACGGCCATCAACGCTCAGCTCTACTCGGTTCCGCCCTACGCTGTCGCAGCCTTCTTGACGGTTGTTGCTGCCTATGTGTCGGACCGAAAGAAGATCCGTGGCCCAGTCATGCTGGCGTTCCTGCCGCTGTCCATCGCCGGATACGCCCTGATCGCCAACACACACGACAACAAAGTCAAGTACGGCGCTCTGTTCATGATGGCTGCCGGCCTGTACCCCTCGGTTCCTCCCGTGCTCGTCTGGATCTCGAACAACATGACTTCCCACTATACTAGGGCGTGCGCTGTTGGGTTGCAGCTCGCCATTGCCAAGTGAGTACGGACTGTAGGACGTCGCAGAGCTAGGCTGACGGTGTCGCAGCTGTGGTGGATTCCCTGCCGCGTTTATCTACCAGGCGAACCAGGCACCACAGTACAAGCAGGCGCACACGATCGTCATGGGCATGCTGGCGGGCGCTTGGGTCCTCATCGCTTGCAAGTGCGCCTACCTGCGTTACATCAACAACCAGAAGGCTGCCGGCAAGTACGACAAGTACCGGGGTTGCGGCGATGACAGGGATCCCGAGTTCAAGTACATCATCTAGGGTGGATACCGTCAAGGGATCAATCGGGGACACCCAGGTCATGGGGTTGTAGATATTATACTAGTACATCGATGCATTACGACTAGAACAAGTGTAGATCAGGAGCGCAAGCAGCGATCCACGCGCCTTCGGAGGTCCAAACGCCTACTTCGCCATGCTCTTGTATTTTGACCCGAGGGTTTCGTACCACTCGCCAACAATCTTGCCTCCCATGCCAGGCGCAATCATGTCATCGTTGGCCTCCCATGCCTTGCGGACATCCTCCATGAACTCCTCCACGGACATGGCCTTTGCACCGGAGCTCTTCTTGTTGTCGTCGGGATCGGTGCGATCACGGTGGAGATCGGTTTCGACCTGCGGTGGCGCGATCTCGACGACCTTGATCTTGCTGCCCGCCTGTTCGAGCTGAGTGCGGAGGTTCATGCTGAACATGTGCAACCAGGCCTTGGTGCCGTTGTACACAGGATTGGTGACACTGAACGGCACAAAGCCCAACACGGAAGAAACGTTCATGATGACGGCGCCGTTGGGCAAGTTGTTGAAGTGGCTCTTGATCAGTCCAACGGACAGGTGCATCGGTCCGCGGATATTGATGTTGATCTCCTGATCGGCCGAAGACAAGTCGAAGCCGTAATCTGGGCCAAGCACCTGGAAGGGTTTCTGGACGCCTGCATTGTTGATCAGGCAGTCCAGCTCGGGATGGTCCGAGGTGATCTTCTCGATGAAGCCCGGGATTGAGGCAATGTCGCCGGTGTCGAGGACATAGTAGCCAGCAGCTCCGATCTCCTTAGTCGACGCTTTGAGCTTGTCCGCGGATCGGCCGATCAGGAGCACCTTCTTGCCCCGTTTGATCAAATCGGCGGCCATGGCTTTGCCCTGGAGGTCAGCGAGAGGGGAGCATCTGCGCACCCACCAAGCCGCCGGCTCCGCCGGTGATGGCAGCGCACTTAAATGATAGGGTTTCGACGGGTGCCATATTTTGTGCTGTAGAATCAAGTACAAACAGTCGAGGGTTCCAAGCTCTTTCTCTTGCGTGAAGACATCAGCGACCTGGCGGTCCATTTCGGGGACTAGGTGTCCGTGACGTCAGACGTTGATTCTGGACGCCAGAGTCAGTCCTGCTCTACCCATCTTTCGAGATCTAGAAGATTGCATCCATGCGATAGTCGGGGCAGCTATGACAGCTGTTTGTGCCCCGTGCATGCACAGATCCCTTCAGAGAATCACTGGCTGCAGAAGCTTGTGTCCCGTCCACTCTCGAGGCCCCGCTCTCGGCGGACTCGGCACGATGCTGGACCGGAGATGTCCGGCGGAACAACTCCTCCTTCCGGGCCGAGAGTTACCGTTCTTTGGCCTTGGCTGATGGAGGTTTATAAGTCCAAGCAGCAGGCAGTATCGCACACGGTCACAATTCCTGCAACGATGAGAGACGCTGCGAGACGATCGTTCCTGCTAGTACGGGCGGCAGCTTCTCGGCGATCAGTCCATACCGGGTCAAACTCCGTACCGCCCGGTTCGACTCTTCAGCGCAATCTGGCAGTAGCGCTACTTGGCACGGGTCTGCTTGTGAGTCGCTGGCGATGGGGTGGTAGGATCGGCTGATTGTCAGGGATGGTACGCGTATCAGCGTTCCCTGCGATTAGAGGAGGAGTCTCCACGGCGCGACGTCAAGGACGTCCTGTTTCAGCTGCAGACCAACGATGCTCCTGGCCAAAACGACAGTGGCCAGGCCACTCGGTATATCAGCATGAAGGAGGTAGCGAAGCACAGCTTGGCTCAGGACGCATGGGTCGTGGTGGACGGCAAGGTGTACGAGTGAGTCACCGAACGCATGTGTTCAGCGCGATGCTGAACCGCAGTGTGACGGACTTTCACAAGCACCATCCAGGCGGGTCCGCGATTATTGTCGGGAACGCTGGTCGCGACGTGACGTGAGTGCCGAGCCTCGATCGGGCGGCTGACGGCAGAACCCTGTTCAAGCCAGTCCATCCTCCAGATACTCTCGAGAAGAACCTCGCCCCTGAGAACCTCATTGGCACGATTGACCCAGAAGAGGCGAAAGAAGTAGGTTTCTCGCTTCCTCTCGTCGGCTCTCGGTAGCTGAAACAACAGGCTCGCAGAGCGTATGAAGAAGAGCAAGCGCGCCTATCGAAGGCACGGGCAGACCTGCCACCTGTGGAGACCATGCTGGGCCTGGATGAGCTCCAAGTACGTTCCGAACGCCTAATTGTACGTCAGCTTACCCGGACAGCAAGCCGCCGAATCGTGCATGTCCAAGCGGGCGGAGAACTACTACGGCGGGTACTCGTTGGACGGGTACTCGATGCACGAGAACCGATCCGCGTTCCGCAAGTGCCGCCTGCTTCCGCGTGTCATGCGCGACGTGCTCGAGGTCCGACCGCAAACCACTCTGTTTGGCGTGCCTTCGCCTCTGCCGATCTACGTGTCACCAAGCTCGAACGCGCTTCTCGGCCATCCCGATGGAGAACTCAACATCACTCGTGGCGTGAGTCCTCGCGTCAGAGCCCCGCTGAAGCGCAGGCCGCCAGGACAGGCATCATCCAAGGCGTCTCGGCCGTTGCGTCCTATTCCTTGACAGCAATCCTCGACGAAAAGGACCGCATGGATGAGGAGGGAGAGCGTCCCATGGGCATGGTCTATCAGGTTTACTTCCAAAAAGACCGGTCCAAGACCGAGGCTCAGGTCCGTGAAGCCGTCGCAGGAGGAGTGCAGTGAGTCCTCCTTCACGTTCTGGGGCGAATGCTGAGTCCGAAGGGCACTGGTGCTCACGGTCGACTCGGCGGTCGGTGATAACCGCCAAGTAACGGAGAAGCTTATCGGGACGAGAGGGGAAGCGGACCCCGGCGTCAAGATGGGCGTTTTCACCCAGACGCCGACTTTCCATGACGCTCAGTTGTGCTGGGATGACCTGCCGTGGTTACGCAGCTTGGCGGGCGACGTGCCCATCTACTTGAAGGGCGTGTCGCACATCGACGATGTTCGGTTGGCGAAGCAGCATGGCATCGCGGGTTGCATCTTGTCAAACCACGTGAGTCGGGTGGTGCCGCTTAAAGGCTGTGCTGATATCTCCAGGGAGGAAGGCAGCTTGACCAGTAAGTCGGGCAAGGGGTGACCCGAAGCCAAACTGACAAGCAGGGCTCGGACCGGTTTCGACAGCTTGAGGTCTATCTACTACGAGGACCCCACGCTGTGCAAGCAGATCGAGCTGTACATCGACGGAGGTGTCCGTCGGGGCACCGATGTTCTGCAGGCTGTGGCTTTTGGAGCCAAGGGCGTCGGTCTGGGACGCCCGTTCCTCTGGGCACAAGCAGCGTATGGCGAGAAGGGCGTCATTCGCGCCGTTCGAAGTATGTAGCGATACTTCAACCGTGAGTTCTGGGCTGACACGGCAGTCCTCGAGTCCGAGATCGTCACTGCCATGCGACTGCTCGGCGTGACTTCACTGGACCAGGTCGACACCCGCATGGTCGAGTGCTTGCAGGAGATCTGGAAGTAGCGACCCTTCGTATTCCTGCTATGCATAGGCAATCCGCCATACGGACCTTACAACGTGATGATAGTGTAGATCGCCGTATTACAACTTCGCTCGCGGTTGACCAAACGCCTGTTTGCCGTTCTTCGCCTTCTCTTCAAGCTCTTTGGCGATCGATGCGCGCAGGTTCTTCCTCAAGATCTTGCCGGTTGGCCTGACCATCAGTGCTATTCTGGCCGGTTCTGCGCTGTAGGATACTTACGACTTTGGGATCACGTCCATGAGGACACATCCGCCTCTGAGCTGTTTTTGGTTCGCCACCCGGCCCTTCATCCATTCGACAACGTCTGCCGATAGTTTATCCCGCTCTGCCTTGCTCTTGATAGAGTCGAGGCCGCCCTTAGGGACCACGTACGCCCTGGGCAGCTCGGTCGCGAGCTCCTCGGCGTACACGCCTACTACGGCGCAGTCCGCCACCAAGGGACAAGTCAGCAGTGTCGCTTCAAGCTCGGCAGGCGCAACTGCACGGCGTCAGCTTGCCCGGCGCCTCCTTGGTCAGGCGACTTACCCTGGTATCCCTTGTACTTGATCAGCTCCTTGAGCCGGTCCACGATGCTGAAGTATCCCTGGTCATCCACAACGGCCATGTCGCCGGTCTTGAACCACCGGCCCTTGCCCTCGCCGGCGAAAGTGCCCCTCGTTGCGGCCGGGTTGTTGAGGTAGCCCTCCATGACGCTGGGCGAGCGGACCCAGAGCTCCCCTGCCTCGCCTTTGCCGACGTCCTTGCCAGTCTCGGGGTCGACGAGACGTGCCTCAAACGTAGGGATCAAACGACCGATCGAGCCTTGTCGGCCAAGACACTCCTCCGTCCGCATGCACGTGATGATCGGGGTCGTCTCCGTCAGGCCTGCACGTCAGCGGAAGCCAAGCCTGGCGCGACGTACCGTATCCCTGCGTGATGACCAGCTTGGGGAGCTTCTTCTGGAGCGCCTGACATAGGCTCTCACTGAGCGGGGCGGCGGCGCTCATGGCAGCCGTCCAGGACGACAGGTCGTACCTATCGAGATTGACCGATTGCAGGAGAATGATGAGTACTGGCGGGACGACCAGCGCCCAGGTGACCTTGTATCGCTCGATGGCGTGTAAGACCGACTTCTCTTCGAATCGCGGAAGGACAACGACCGGTACGCCAGATACGAGCGCGTGGTGCACCAACAAGGCGAGGCCGTACATGTGGCTGAGGGGAAGGAACCCTAGGGCGACGTCTTTCCCGCGCTCCAGATGCTGATAGGATGGGGTGAGGGCTTGCAGCTGAGACGTCATATTGTGGTGTGTCGTCTCGACACCTTTCGCCAGGCCCGTCTGAACGTCAGCTCATGTCCTACAATGAAGACTAACCGTTCCGGAGGAGTAACACAGATAGGCCGTTTCGTGCTCCTGTCCGCGCTCGAACCGCTCCGCGGGGCGTCGATCACCCCACAGCTCCTTGACGCTCTTGTACTTGCCTCCATCTGCTGGCTTAGCATCCGGCGGGCAGAGAAGGACGACGCGGCTGGCGTCAAGTGTGTATCCGTTGCTCCGCCCGATCTCAAGCGTCTGGTGCAGGACCGGCAGGAGCTGAGGCGCGATGAACACCAGCGTGCAGTTCGAGTGCTTGAGCTGGTGCAGCAGCTCAGTGGGTGTGCTGCGTACTCCTCAGCCCGTGATGCAGGTCCTGTCAAGGAGCAGACTCACTAGGCAAAGTTGACAGGGGAGACGACGACGCCAGCGCACTGCGCGCCAAAGATGGCGTTGAGCCATTCGAGGCTGTTGGTGCCGAACAGCGCTGCCACGTCTCCACGCTTCATGCCCAGCTTGTGCAGTCCTCCGGCGAGGCGCTCCGCCTGGGTCTTGACATCTTGGCGGGTGACCGTCTCGCCCGTGAGTCCATCGATGAACGCCGGGGTGTCAGGTGGGGGGACGGGGTAGACACTCGACTGGCCCTCGTCGGGGAAGAGGTAATGGAAGATGGACTGGGCAGGGAGTGCAGGGTCCTTGAAGCGAGACGTGTAAGTCGTCATGCTGCGTGCTGTACTTGCGGTACGTTAGGGCGGACCAGCGTCAAGCGCGTTGTATCTATAGATTCGCCAAACCCCACGGCGGAGCCTAGCCGGGATGCAATAGCCGGCCGCCTGCCGGTGAGCCAAGACCGGGGTCGAGCCGGGGCCTCTTGGGCTCCGGCAGATGAGTGCCCGGGCTGTGCCTGGAATGTGTTCATGTCGTGCTGCTACGAATGGGTCTGTACTATACTTATATAACGAAGAGAGTGTCCTGAGTGTCCATCGCAACCGATCCTCGAAGGGCCAATCGGCTCGGTTTTCCACAAGGCGGTGTGTCGATCCCTCCCACCTAGTTGACCACGATCATGCCCGGCCCCCAGATGGCGACGCGGTTGACCGCAATGACATCAGCGAACGGCCCCTGCTGGTCGGTGACGACAGCGAGGGTGAGGCCGTTGAAGGTCTTGTCGCCGTACGGGAAGCTGGCGGTGAGGACGACCTTTGCGCCGGACTGCGATTCGAAAGTGGCCGGCTCGACGACGGGCTTGTTGAGCTGGTTGACGTAGACGGCGTAGTACTGGGTGTTCTTCTTGTACTTGTCGGCGTCGATGCGGAACCGGATCGGCTGGGTGTAGGGCGACATGGCGTCGAGGACGTCGAGCTGGCCGAAGACCTTGAGCTTGATCTGGCCGAGGTCGGGGCATGACGCGGTGTCGACGTAGCGCAGCGCCTGAGACAGGGCGAGGTCGCGGGTCGTGGCGGTCGCGAAGGGCAGCTGGGCGGGCGTCTTGTTGAGGATGTAGCGCAAGAAGCCGTTGGTCTCCCCTTCCTGGGCGAGCGCGGCGCCGATTCCTCGCACAAGATGCCAGTCACCGTTCTTGGCGAACACCTCGTTCAGGTCCGCCATCATGCCGAAGGCGAGCGATGTGAACATGGACGCGACCTCGATCGCCTCGTTGAGCGTGCTGACGGGGAAGTTGTACCGGGTGCAAGGGCGGGGCACAGTCTGGCCGTTGGTCGTCATCGTGCGGGCGGCGTCGAGGGCGTGCATCTCGGCGTCGGCGCGCGCGATGGTCAGAAACTCGACAAAGTAGTCGTAGTCGATCCAAGGAGGCGGCTGGAAGCCGTCGACCCAGTTGGTCACGTTGTACAGGAGCTGGTTGTAAAAGACGGCTTCGACCGTCTCGAAGAGGTTGAGCAGCCGGAGGTTGATGGCGCCTTCTCCGGACAGCCGGACGATGCCCGAGTTGATCGTGGAAGACAGCGTGCCGCGCGACTTGAGCGCGATGATGCGGTTGAGCTGGTCTTCGGTCGGGTTCGGGAACCCGTCGCTGAACGGCAGAGGCTGGTTGATGTTGACCGTCTGGCGCTTGGCGAGCGGAATTGGGGCGGGCACAGCGACGGCTGAGCAAGCCAGCGCGGCGAGAGACAGGGCGGAAAGGAGCATGCCGAAGGGTTGGTGATGGCAAGGAGCGTGGGGCGGGAGGAAGGGGGGAAGCGGAGCGGGCGCTTAAGAATGCAAGGGCGAAGGATGAGGTAGGGAAGAAGGATGAGGATGGGGAAGAGAGGTGGTGAAGACGGAGGAAGGTGAGGGACCGAGGTGGTCCGAACGGGGTGAAGCCATGTTGGCCCATGGAATGTTTGCCCTGTAGGCCTCGGCCGATCAGCTCAGCCATTGCTCCTCGCTCGATTTCCATCATCAACCCGCACCGCCTTGGGCAGCCCCGCACACACAGAAGCGCCTTCCCCGGCGGCCACCTCTCGCGCCATGCACAATGAGTCCCCGAGGCGTCGAGATTGGCGCAACTCGCTAGCGAAGGGCAACTGTCCTTCCCGGCGGGAGGTCGGCACCCTCAAAGTGGGTATCCTTAGGCTTGCATCTCATTATTAACAACGACAAAACAAAGCTTCTCTCGATGGTTTGGTTTGCGCTTGTAGTGCGATGCACCGCTCTTTGTCCTCCCTGCCCACGTGCTAACCCCTGTTCGCTCCGATGCATGCCCGCAGTCGCCCGGGGCGCTAGCAATATAAGGACTGGTCCAAGTTCGTTCATTTGACACACAACGCCACCGCCCATTCCACACACCACCCGAACACACCCTGAACTCCTTTTTCTCTCAAAGCTGCGAAGGTACTTTTCGCGGCGCCGAATTGGCCTCCCATGCGGCCATCAGGCTGATCAGCGTGGGTTCGGACCACTGCCGGCCGATGAACGCCATGCCGAACGGCTGGCCATTCGACAGGTATCCGAGGGGCACGCTCACGATCGGGTACCCGGCCACGGCCGCCAAGGACGAGGCGTAGCCTTCGGTCGGGAGGACCAGCGCGTCGGCGCCGTACTTGTCCAGCGTGGCGTCGATGCCGCGCGTTCTACCAATGTCGTAGTCGGTCGCCCGCGCCTGCTGGTACACTGTCGAGTTCTGGCCCGTCGTCTGCACGGCCCGGACAAGGATCTGCTGGCAGCACTCGTTGGGCGCAAACTCGATGTCGGCGTTCGCGTCATTGAAGTTGATCAAGTCCTCGAGCGTCTCGATCTGCGGGTGCTTCAGATGCGACAGGTAGTTTGCCATGTCGACCTTGATGTCCGTATCGAGCACGGTCGTCTCCGCCGTTGAGGTGATAAGGTCCGGCGCGGAAGGCACGTCCGCGTTGTCGATGATCTTGGCACCCAGTGAGCCCATCTGCTTGATCGCGGCGTTCAACGCGGTGTTGATGTCGGGAGGGTTGCCGCTGATCGTCTCGTTGTAGAACACTGCCCGGGGGATCGCCAGCGTCTTACCCGCAAAGGTCGCGTGGGGGGGCAGGGCGAACTGAGTGTAGTTCGAGTAAGTGTGGTTCCTCGCTGCCTCAGTGTATGGGTCCTCTGGGTCGTAGCCGACCATGTTCTCCAGGATCAAAGCGGCATCGTACGTCGTCTTGGTCATCGGGCCGACGGTGTCTTGCGCCGACGAGATCGGGATGACGCCGCTGCGGGACGACAAGCCGACCGACGACCGGATCGTGTACAGCGCGGCACGGTTTGCCGGGCAGACAAGCGACCCATCGGTCTCTGATCCGAGCGACGCCGCTGCGAAGCCGGCCGAGACGCCGACAGCCGAGCCAGAGGACGATCCGCAAGGGTCGCCGCCAGCGGCGAAGCCGCCGACAACGTATGCCGACTGCGTCTGGCCGCCCCGGGCGGACCAGCCGTTGGTGATGTTGCCCTTGTAGTTGGCCAGCTCGGACAAGTTCGCCTTACCGATAACGATGACGCCCTTCTTGCGCAGCTTGGCGGCGACGGGGCAATCGCCTGGCGTCTCCGACCCGAGGAAGCCAAAGTTGCCGGCGGTCGTGTTCATCCCAAGGCTCACGTCGGTGCCGATGTTGTCCTTGAACAGCATGGGGATGCCGTGCAGCTCCGACAGCATAGTCTGGAGGTCAGTCGAGCTCCACGATACAGTGTGTATGCTCACCCCGTTAGCGCGGAGGTCGTCCATCTGTCGGGCGATCTGCATGATGTTGTCGTACGGGGCCGTCTCGATCACAGCTCGGAGCTCCAGACCGGCATGGTTGTTGGCGGCGATGTTATCCTGCACGATCAGCCTAGGGTCGAACGCCCGTGGACATACGAGGTATTTCTGGACGAGCTGCACACTGGTGAGCTTGCCGGACGAGAGGTACTGCTGGAGCTCTCTGACGCCCAGCGACAGCACGTCGATATCGGAGGGAAAGTCCCATCGCGGCTTGGCCAGGAGGCCTTGGGCGGGAGAGCATGCCAAGGCGACGATCGCTACTTTGCAGAGCAAGCCGAACATGGCGATAGATCTGGCGAAGGACATCTCGATCGCTATCGTCCCGGTCGCTCGTCTTATACGCCCTCGCTCCTGGCTCTGCCGGTCTTGTCCGATACGATCGCTCTCCCGCCCGCGCACACGCCCAACCTGCCCAATTCTGCTGCTGGGCACGGCTGCCGCTCTGCCAAGCGAGATCCGCTATCTCTCAAGAGGCACCATGCTCGGCACCAGCTGGCTGGACAACTAGCGTCGTTCCTCTGCCGATAGGAGGGGGTGTGGAGGTGGAGGACATTAGGCCAAGCCTGGCGGGAAGTATCGGATTTGAGCGATCGTTCTATTCTCGGCGCCCATTTGAAGATCGGCAACATGAGTGTACCATGCAATTGTCCGTCCGAAGCTACGGCTGAAGGTTGATGTCGTGGGGGGTTTAGCGGTGAGCGACTGACCTGTACTGACGGAGGCTTCGATCAGATCGAGCGACTGCTATTCGAGCCGCGGCGGGTATGCACAAGATTATCCATATGCTACAATGATTCACAGAATGCTTTGGTATGCTACACGAGCTGCGTTGGGCATATTCAAACGATGCACCGCCTGACTGCCATGATCCCCGCCTGGAACCGCTCGTCGGCCTCTTCGTCCCGCTCCCAGTCGTCCAACGCCTTCCTGATGTCCCGTCCGATACGAAGCAGCGGGGCGGACAGCTTGGTGCCATTGACGGTCTCGATGATGGCAGGGTCAGAGTACAGCCACGCTTCAAGTCCGCTGATGACACCAAACAGCCAGGGCAAGTTGGCGTACGGCCTAGTTCGTCTCGATCGCAGCTGACCCGCCAGACGAGCCACCTGCTTTGAGATGTCCGCCGCCCCAATCGAGAGCCTTGGTCCGACGTGATGGCCGATATTCGCCAAGTCGACGACTCGGTCTGCGATCGCATCGTCTATGCCCGCGCAGATCTGCTCCATGTCGTGCAGGTCGGAGTAGCCCAGTTGCGCTCTGAGGACGCGCAGGGCGACCATGCCTTCGGGAGTCGCAAGACGAGCAGGCGACAGGGGAAGGCGCTCGAGGAGCGTGGTGCTGAGCTGCCAGAGGGGGAAGAGCCGCGCAGCGTTGTCCGGAACGATGGGCAGGTTTGCGACCTGGGAGAGCGTCGATAGCGATTGATCGTCGCTCGTGTCCTGGCGGACGGCCACTCGCGTGCTGTCCGTTGCGTCGGGCGTTCGTCCGGTGTACCGCTGGTAAGCGCCCTTTGGATTGACGGCCGGCCGAGTCGCATCGGTGCTTGACCACCATTGTCGCAAAAGCTCCGTCTCCGATTTGGTGAACGCCCCAAACATCCGTCCTCCCCACTCGATCTCCTTCATGAGGCGGGACCCGGCGCGAATTCTGTCCTTGCCTGACAGGTATCGTACGAATTCGAGACTGCGCTGTGAATTGATACCCGCCGGGTCGAGCCATGTCTCGAGGGAGCGACCGCCGATGCGTATCCGGGAAGTGCAATGCATCTTGGCTGATGCGGGTGCTTTGCGGAGGAACAGTGCCGCTACGGCAGTCTCGAGCTTGGTCGGTGGGGGCGGAGGATCAGCTACAGGCGTCCAGTTGTGCGGGTCGAACTGTTGTGGGCCCCACGGCGTAGTGGGCAGCGTGTCGGCGAGGACTACACCCGCCTGAACCCGTCGCCACATCTCGTCCCGCTTAGCGACGCCCTCAGCTGCTTCGACCTGAGCGAGGTACTGCTCGACCGCGATCCGACCCATCGCGGCGTGGCCCGAGTCGGCGTTGTCGATGGTGATGTGCAAAGCGAAGTAGTAGTCATCGATCTTGAGCTCGCGCAGCTCATACGACTCGATCATGAGGTGATATGGCAGCGCCTCGTAGGCCATATTGAATCCCAAAGCTTCTGGGAAGAACTCGCCGGCGAGGATCCCGACGCATTGTTGAGCCATGGCGGCTTTCCAGCACCGGGGAACGCCTTGTTCGGGCTTCAAACCGTCGAAACCGGCTTGGTGGCCTTGCAACGCTCGTCCGGTCGTCAGGTCCACGGCGCCAAGACCCAGCGACTCCATGAGCTGATGATAGACGAAGATATGGTTCTTGCCGATGTCGCCATCGCCGAACTCCTCGCTAACCACCTGCCAGGCGATCTTGCCGGGGTGGCGGTAGGCATCCTTGATGTTCTCCAGGACGCCGGCGCCCCAGACACCGTCGACGTACTTGACCGGACTGGCGAGGCGAATCCACTCGAGTGCGTGCTCGCGTGTAGGCCAGAGCTCCCGTGGACCGCCGGCCTTGCGCCTCGCGAGGTAGGCCTCGTACCGCTCGCTGGCGGATACGTGGTTGGTGTGCAGGAATCGCTGTAGAGCGTCAGGTGAGAAGGTCGAACCAAGGGATAGGATAGATGTCGTCGATTGCTCGGCTTCCGCCATCGTCTCGTCCAGCATCGACTCGAGTCGTCTTCTTGCGGCGTCGAGAGCATCTGGACAATCAGCTTGGCCGAAGATGGGCTAGTCTTGGATACTGCGGACATACCAGGATGGTCTTCCAGGTTCTGCAGCTGATGGTATAGGTCCTTGTCTCGAAGCATCTCCGGAACATCCTCCTCGACAGGTGCGATGACTCTGCGAAGATCGGGAAAGAAGCCAGGATACGCGACGTGCTTCGATGGCTTGCTGTTCGTGTTCGGGACGGCCGCTTCTTGACTCGCGAGGAGTGACTTCTCCGGGCCAAGCTCGAGCGGCGGGGTGCCGACTCTCGATTCTCGTTCGCCCAGGATCAGGTACGCGACTATGGGGAGGGTGCATCCAGCGAGCAGAACCAGGATCACAAGATCGGTGCGCAGTGCCGGTGCCAAGCCGAGGACGACCTGTTGCGCCTGCTGCGAAACGGACTCCCTCATCGTGGCGAATGGGCAGAGTGGTAGAGGGATGAAGTGAGAACAGGCTGCATCACGCGGTACTATATACCGCATGCATGATCATCAGAGGTGCCTGCTTATGGTACGATCGCCAAGAGCCGATGCATCGCGAGCGGTCAACCTTCCGGTTCTAAGGACAATAATGTGAGTTGCTGACCATCTTTGGTCAGCAGGGCGCTGATCCGCGGAAACGCGTCACTCGTCGTCTCTCGCTTCGCCACCCGCCCGCCCGTCATTCACACACAACTTAGTGTTGGAGTCGAGCTTGAGGCGCACTACTGGATTTGAGGCCGAGGGTTCTCATGTTGAACAAGCACACACAGACGCTGTCATTGCCAGTGTGCACAAGCATAGACCCCACTGCGGGGCTCTCAGGTGTTCCGGTCGGCCCCGCTGAAAACGCTCAACTCGAAGCCGTTGTGGTACGGCATCGTGAGGTTGGCGTAGCCGCTGCCCGGTCGGCGCATGTACGCCTGTAGGTCCTTGTACCTCGCTGCTGAGCTGATCGAGTTGTCGCACAGCACGATGGCCCCGGGCCGGAGATGTGGTTCCACGAGCTTGAGCGCCGGAAGCGCCATCGGCGCCCAGACCGCGTCACGTCAGCATTCCCAAACCGGGCAAGCGAGCCATTCGTGCTGTGACTGACTATCGAGGAGGAGAAGGTCGATCGAAGGCATGTTCGTCGCCAGCGTTTCGCGCAGATCTCCCTCTCTCAGGTCAATGCGGTTCGCCACGTCGTCGCCGCATGCTCTCCAGTGTTCCCGTGCTATCTTGGCCTTCGAAGGTTCCTTCTCCGTGCCGATGACGACGCCGTTTCCTCCCAGGATCTGAATGTTCTGGTTGACCGCTAGTGCGAGGTAGATCGTGCTGACGCCAAAGCTCGTGCCGGCCTAGCATGCATCAATGCGTGATGCGGGACACAGACAACGGGGGTAGCCCACCTCGACGACGTTTCTCGCACCACTGGCCCGAATAAGCTGGTACACCAGCTGGCACTTGTCCTCCTCCAAAGCTACTAGTTTGTCTTGCATGAACTCGTCGAACGACTCTTTGGGTATGTCCCCGATCTTGAAGCTCTCCTCCTGCTCCAGTGACTGGGCGTGCAGCTTGCGAAGGAGCTCATGGACGTGTGCGGACGCCTCCACTGGGCTGTGACTCGCCATCGTTTGATCGCGCCGTGTTTTTCTTGGTTCCGAGGGATGCGGTGCAATCACGACACGTGAGAAGCACCTCTAGACTCGGACAGCAAGGTGTGTTGAAGCGACGTGTCGACGACTTTCCCGGACGTTGTGTGATCGAGGGCCCGGCCGAAGATCTGTTTGTTGCCGAGAACCGGCTCTATTTGGACCGGGCAGCAGAACGGCCCTCTTCCTGCTCTACCTGACTCTATTGTATCTCTAGGTTCTGTAACGCATGGACGGCTCGAACGGCGAGGACGGCGGCAAGCCGAAGCGCAGGGCGCGTGTCGCCTGCATACAGTGCCGCCAGAAACGGGGCCGGTGCGACGGCACGAATCCTTGTACGCCCTGTAGACGCCAAAACACGCCTTGTACCTATTCGCGGTCAGACCGCCGCCTGTGGATATCGCAGAGCGACTATTTACAACTTGTGGAGGAGCGGGACGCGCTGAAGAAGAAGTGCGAGGAGCTAGAGCGTGGTGGTGGCGGGTCGTCGACTCTGGCGGCACCAGGTCTGCTCCGCCAGCGAACGAGCTCTTCCACTCGGGACGCGTCTGGCCAGGAGGATCGGCCGAGCGACTCTGCCGGACCAGGTGACGAGGAGGACGAGGTGTCTGAAGGGGCCGAGGCCGCCGGTCGTCTCTTGTCGGATGAGAAGGGGTCCGCTCGTGAGTTATCTCAGCGAGATGGTGCTGAGGACAGGCTTTATGGGCGACTCGTCCGGTGCGGCGTTCTACTCTGCGCTGATGGAGCTGCTACAGCCCATGTTCCCGCACGCGAACTTGATGCCACCGCACCCGGCCAACTCCTACCAGACGTGGGATTCGCGCCCGCTACCGTTATCGCTAGCATCGCCATACGCCCTGCCGCCGCAACACCTCACGCGGCACCTCGTCTCTGTTTTCCTACAGCACTGTTCGGGTCTCTTCACGTTCATCTATCCCGCCGACCTCGACAACCAGGTCAACATCCTGTACTCGCTGCCGCCGAACACGATGCAGGAGATTGCCGACCCGTCGTCGCACATTACCTCGAGCATCTGCCAACTGTACGCCGTGCTGGCCATCGCAAGCGCCCACCTCCCGGGCCTCCTCCCTACGAGCGACCTCGACAGGCAGGCGCTTGTCAACTTCGACTCGGGCGAGCCAGATTTCCCGGGAATGGCATTCTTCGCGCGCGCGTACCTCCTCCTTCCTTCCCTGGTCCAAGACGCGTCCGTCAGATCGATCACCACCCTGGCTCTGGTGGTGAGTACCGAGAACTCGAGCAGGAACGTCTGTCTGACCACGCGCAGGCATACTATCTTCTGTCCGTATCGCATCGAGACGCTGCCTATTGCTACGTCGGCGCAGCGGTCCGTCTGTCCGTCTCTCTCGGGCTGCACCACTCGGCCGCGCCGCAGATCCGGCCCATGTTCTGGTCCATTGTCGTGCTCGACAGGTATGTCTCGAGCCTGGTGTGAGGGGGACCATATTGACCTTGCAGGCTGGTCAGCACGGTGCTCGGTCGACCCGCACAGATCGTCTCGGGCTACATTGATACGCCGATGCCCTCGATCGACTCGATCCTCGGATCGCATGTCCAGCTGTCTCTCATGTACGAGCGTTTGACCAAGGGTGGGTTCACAGGTCGTTGTGCATCATTGATTCGCCAGATCTATATGTGCATTCGGCCAAGCGGCCGGGCGTTCGGATCTACTCCATGACAGCCGCGCTTGCGATCCTGCAAGGGACGCAAAGCATGTTGACGGTCCTGCACCGAGGCCCACTGCGCGGTTCGGCGAGAGACGAGACCATGCTCAAGCTGTCATGCTACCAGGTAGGTCGCAGCCCTTCCCAGCTATAGATACCCCACTAATGTTCAGGTCATCCTGGTGGCATGTCGACCTGCGCTCCTGCTACGACTGAGACAGCGCGCGTCGGGACGGACGGCCATCTCGCCAGAATGGGCTCCGCAAACCCCGTCGGTTGACGACATCCAGACACTGGTCATGGCAGCGGGCATGGCCGCCCGCGAGATGGTCCAGCAGCTCGATCTCCTGAAGGCCGCCGGCGGTATACGTGAGTCGCGTTTGACAGGTGAAGCTGATCGCCAGTGCCCTGGTCATTCTTCGATAACCATTTCGCGTACAATGCCGGCGTAGCGATTGCCCTGCTGGGCATTCTAGGACTGGACGAGCTGGGGGACGATCACCTGATTCGGACGATCGACGAAGTGCAGGACTACCTCGTCACGCAGGGCAACGAGTCTGCCGCGTCGTGTCGCGCCATCATCCGGTGTCTACGGAGCGTCGGTGCTCTGCGTAGTGGGCAAAACACGCCGCAAGGGTTCAGTCTGGACAGAACGGCGACGCAGGTACCGGGAGGGGTACCGATGAACTGGGATTGGGACGAGCTGGTGCAGTCTTTAGGGTCGTACATGTAAATCGTGCGTGATGCAAGCATTAGCAGCATCATGCGATGCATCAAGAGGACGCGCCGAATGAACCCGGCTTTCCTCCGAGCGGCCGAGATCAGCCCACTCACAGCAACTCGAGGCCGCTCGTAGCGCTAGCAGAGCATACGAGAAGGGGCGACCGTGCATAATATGAACTAAGACTACAGTATTCACTCGCAGAGGCGCTTGCTAGAGGTGAGAAGCGTGTCGCTGATATATGACCCGGGCCAGGAGAACCAGTTCTTGCTGGTGACCTGCCCAGTATGCCTGTCTACCGCTTCAGAGAACATGCCGTCCCACTGGACCTCGCTTGCTATCTTGCTCAGAGCGGCGCTGACCGCTTCGTGGTCGATCTGGTCTGCCTGAGCCAGGATGGTCAGGTGCTGACCATCGCCTAATGGCCAAGGATCCCTCGTGTGCACCGAGCCGAGGCCGCCGAACCGCCCGCCGGGGTACCATCCTCCTTCGTTGTCAGGTGAGAACGCAAAGGCGAGGGTGTTCTTCCACCGCGGGTCGGTCCGGTCGCAGAAGCCCCATGCAGGCGCGAGCGCGGTCGGCAAATCGTTCGCGTCGTGGTAGAACTGGTACTCCCCCGTCGTCGACGTCAAGTAGGCGTACACCGGACCATGGGTCGGGTGATCGGTCGAGAAGTGCGTGAGTATGTCGCGATGGACATTGCTCGCCCACTCGTGTACCGGTGTGCGGATGATGTCCGCCCCGGCGGCCTCGCGGAGCCGCCCGAGGGATAGGAGAGTCCGCCATAGCAGGACATGCGAGGAGAAATGGTACGGAAAAGCGACCTCGTCGTCCGCCGGTGTCTCGTCTGTCTTGAACAGCCAGAGGCGATCGCCTTCGGCGGAGCTGTCGGTTCCGCCCGTGCGCGTCCACCTGTGCTGCTGCAGCACCTCGAGGACAGGGTCGACCGCCTTGGCGAGTTCTTTCACCATTGGCAAGTCTGCCGGGAACGCGGCGGCGTGCTCGGCCAACTCCAACAGGGGGTAGCATTGCTGGTCGAGCTGAAACACGGTGTCTTTCGGGACGCCGTTGGCGAAGAAGGATCTCGCCCAGTAGCCGTTGGGTCGCTGAGCGACGGCGAATGCCCAGTGTAAGTGACCTCGAAGGATAGCCATGATGTCGCCCCGGACTGTCTTGCGGTACGCATGCGGTACGAGGCTGTCGATGTGCGGGAGCAAGGCGTGAAGCATGCGGAGCTGCCAGCTGATCGTCAGCGAACCGCTATGCCACCTGTGCTCACTAGTTGTCCCGGTTCCATCCAAGAGGCAGGCACTGGTGATCGGTGATGATGCACACGCTGCCGGGGCGGATGGGCAGTGTGCAGCATCCGACGAGATAGTCGATGTTGCGAAGGATCACAAAAGCCAAGCTCTGGGCCCGCTTGTCGCCGCCCATGAGGTCCCGAAGCCGTCGTTGGTCGATCATGCCCGCAAGGGTCATGGGCAGGTGCCGTGCTGTCTCAGGACAAACAGCCTGTCGCGGCTTTTCCACTGACTGCAAAGAGCAGTGGAGCTCAATCACCGCCGTCTGCTGCGCTCCGACTGTGATGCTCTGATGACCGGTCGCAGTGTACAGGCTGCCGTCCTGCTTGCTGGAGATGGGCACCGCCTTGCCATTGACCGCGAGCGAGATGTCGAGGTAAGCGGGCAAGGTCTTGTTCACCAGTCGCCAGGCGCCGGACGGATCTTCGGACACCTCGAGGTCGACCGCTGGCAGCGTGCAGTCGCCTTGAGGTGTGAGCTGGGTATATGCCGCTCGGTGGACGGAGATACTCCCGTCGAAGCCAAGGTCGAGTTCCGCGGCTTCGGCTCCGTTATTGGCGATCTGCACACTCTGCACGACTACGCCGTCCCGAACGCAGAACGTCTCTTCGGCCTTGATCGCTCCAGCAGTCCAAGTGGCTCGCGGCCACGAAGCGTGCACAAAGCTCCACGACCTGCCGCACCATCAGCGATTGCACGGATCGGCAAGCAGACGACCAGACTCACCGCTCAGACAGCTTGTCTCCCTTGGGAACGATGGATAAGCCGAAGCCGGCTTGTGGGTCCTGATGAGCCCGCATGGCACGAGCTCGGTAGTGCCGAACGAACGGCTGATCGTGGTGCTTGTCGGCGGGGAACTGCGCCCACGGCTCTGCGATCATCTGCCCATGGTGCGGATGGTATCCCGCGACAGTGAGCAGGCGACCATGGGTTGACAGCGAGCACGATACGCCTGCGGCACCAAAGTCGATGGTCTTGGTCGGGTGTGCTGTTGGGTCGAGCAGCGCCAGCGGCGGCTGCGGTTCTGTCACGGCGGTAGGCATCTTCTTGCACAGGATTGAGTGCCCGTTCGACATCCGTGCCCACTCGTTCAAGGGGCGATCATATATGTCGTCCAGGCATCGGGGCCGAAACGCGCTGCGATGCGCTTATCCGCTCAAGTCAATGGATTGCCGACGAAAGGAACGCATGCGACCGGACCAGTGGTCGACCGTGCGACAAAGCGTCCCACTAAACCGGCGGGGGCCGATGTTGCCCGGCCTGAGCGCCCGGATCCCGGCGGCTTGTAGGTATCGGTGCCGAGGGACTTCTTCCGGGTTGGAGTAGGTCGTTCCTGGCAGATCCTCCGGAACTTATCGATCAATCCCGGGCCGTCATTGGAGCCCCCGCAGCATGTGACCTGGAAAAGTGTACCACTTTCCGCGGGGGGAAAGATCTTGACCTCCTGCAGTGCTGAATTGGAAGGACATCTGTATTGGGATCAGGTGCGCCGGGATAACAAGAACAGTCCCGGGCGTATTGCGGGACTCCTCCTCGTCCTCCACACCGCTTGTTCTGTCAAATCACCGTCATGAGGGGGACAGAGGCGGCTTGCGCCTACTAATCCGGCTTTCCTACACAAACGGGCTCTTCTCGAGAAGTTCCGGAAAGCGCGAAGGCGTTCTGTCTACTTAAGTCGGGCGGCGAGGGGCCTGCTTTGGAGTCCCATCCACCCTCTCTGGCCCCACCGTCAACAATAATCGACGAGAACGCAATCATGTCGAGGGACGAAGAGAAGTTCACCGCTACCGCCACCGAATCGGCCGTCATGGCTCGGTCCGAGTCGAGCGCAACGGCCGTCAAGGCTGCCTACGACGACGAGCACAAGGGTGTGCCCGTCTACGGCCTGGAGATGAACGATACGGAGCGCAAGATTGTAAGTCGACCTGACAGCATCGTACGCTGGCCGTTCTGACCTCTCAGCACCGACGGGTCAACCTCAAGATGGACCTTTACGTCTTGCCGCTTCTCTCGCTGCTGTACCTCATGAACGGCCTCGACCGGTCGAACGTCGGCAATGCTGCTGTAAGTTAGAGTATATGGGAGACAGCCTGACTGGGCTGACAAGCAGACCGTCAACTTCACTGCCGACGTCGGCATGCCCGCCACGGCTGTCAACAACGCTACATCCCTGTTCTTCATCACATGTACGTCTCCCCTTTTTGACTGGCGCTGACGCCAGTCATCATCTTCCAGCCCATCTCGGCCGCTATTGGCCGCCACGTGGGCGTCAAGATCTGGATCCCGTTCATCATGACTGGCTGGGGACTGTTCACTCTCGCGCACGCATACGTCAAGAGCGAAGCCGAGCTCATCGGCTACCGTCTCGTCGTCGGAGTGTAGGTCGCTGCGTACAGGCCCTCGTAGCCATGCTGATCATGTCAGATTTGAGGCAGGCTTCTACCCCTGTGCGGCGTATTACCTGTCTGCTTGCTATGTCCGATACGACCTGGCGCTCCGAGTGGCCATCTTCTACGTGAGCCACTCAAGCAACCCGAGACCTTGTGAGCTTGCGCTGATCCTCCTCAGGGAAGCTATGCCATCGCTGGGGCGTTCTCTGGTGTCCTTGCCTATGGTCTTTTGCAGATCAAGGGAGCGCTGCACTCATGGCAGTACCTGTTCATCTTCGAAGGCGCTCTCAGTATGTACCCGCTGTGGCTCCCCGGAAGGGTCTACCGCTCACCTCGCAGCCGTCATGCTCGGCCTGTTCGCCTTCTTCTGGCTGCCCAAGCACATCAGTACCGCCTGGTTCCTCAACAAGGAGGAGAAGGAGTGGGCTGCCGAGCGGATGCTGCGCGATTCGGGCGGTCAGGACAACGCGTCCAACGGTATCACCCGGCGAGACGTCATCGAGGCCCTCAAGGACTGGAAGTTCTGTGAGTTTCGAGTGACCAGGTGGCGTAAACCGGAGCTGATCGCTTTACAGGGACGATCCTTCCGGCCAACATTGCCGCGTCGGTCCCTGGCCAGGCATTCTCGGTATTCCTGCCCCTCATCGTGAAAGACCTGGGCTACTCGTCGTACCGAGCCAACCTGTTCTCCGTCCCGATCTACGTCGTCGGCGCCGTCGGTTTGTGGTGCTTTGCGTACTCGTCCGACCGGTTCAAGGAGCGCAGCTGGCACATTCTCGGCGCGCTGCTCGTCGTCATTTTTGGCCTGGTGCTCGTCAACGAGCTCGGCTCTTCGCAGGCGAAATACGCCGCATTGTGTATCCTCCAGATCGGCAGTTACACGGCGCCGCCGCTCACGGTCGCTTGGCTCGCTCAGAACACCCCTTCCCCCGGCAAAAAGGCCATCATTCTCGGGTTCAACGGCTGGGGCAACATCGCGGGCGTCATTGGATCGGTGAGTTCTATAGTGTAGAGCCAGGGCTGACGGCAGCAACTGTTCCGACCGCAGTACGCGCCCAGCTACCGCCTGCCGTTCTTCGTGTGCCTCGGCGTCAATATCTTCGCCTTCGCGGCCTACCTCACGTACCGATACGGACTGATCTTGGTGAACCGCCGGCGCGCGGCCAGGCTCAGCCACATGACGCCAGAGCAGGTCCACGATGAGCTCACGGACGACGTCCGCCTCGGCGACAAGAAGTACACCTTTGTATACACCACCTAGAGCGAGTCTCTCATACAATGCATTCTCATCTTGGGGTTTCGACATTAGCTGAGCCAGCGCGTCAAGTCGCTCGCGAGGGTTCTTCGCGTGTTGTTCAAACCCTCCTCGCGATGCTTGACGGCGAGCTCGTGCGTCGAGGTCCAGAACCGCTCACGCTGGTACTCCTGAGAGCACACCTCGTACGGGTACCAGTACAGGCTCGCCTGCCTATCTGCCGCGTCGGGCGGCAGACTCCATGGTCCCTTGACACCCTCCCGCTTGAGCGCCTCGACGAAACGCGCCGTGACTCTGGTGCGCTCGGGCGCGTCGTCGCCCACGGTCGGCGGGTCACGGAGCAGCTGGCCTTGACGAATATCGTACTCGGCCGCCTTGGCCTCGTCGACAGGTCGGTTGCGCTGGCCTTCGAAGAGTAGGTATTTCGGGAAACACTGGAAGAATTCGTCTATCGCCGGAGCGGCCTGCGCGAACTCGAACTGCTAGTCAGCCACCGCATGTCTTTTCGGGACATACGTCCAGCAAGGCGGTGATTTCAAGGGTCTCCTGGTCCACAAGGAAGTTCGCCTCGTCTGCGCAGGTCAGCCCAACGTGTCCTTCGGTGGAAGCTGGACGACTCACTGAAGTCACCGTGGGTGAACGAAGCAGGGCTGTCGCCGAAGCCTTCGGTCAAGGAGTGAGCGAACACCGGATCGGCCTGGATCTTCTCCCACAGCTGGGCGACAGCATCACCCAGGTCGCATTGCTTGCCATTCCCAAGTGTCACGTCCGTCCCCCGCCAGCCGTTGAGCCGAGGCGCTTTGGTCGCCAGCGCTTCGTACTGGTACCGCATGACGCCCGTCAAGTACTGCTGCTCGGTTGTAGCGAATGGCCCGCCGTAGTGGAACACCGATTCGCCAACGACGACCTCGGAGTCTTTCGACGTCGGGTTCGCGAACGAGAAGCACCCGAACGGCTTGTCTATCTTGGGCACTTGAACGGTCTGCAAGGCCAGCCAGATCTTGGCCACGCCGTCCATCACGACGGCCTTGCGCTCCAGCGGCAGCTGTTCCCACAGCGCAATGAGCGGCACGCCTGGGGTCAGCACAGTCTGAGGCGTCAAGACTCACCAGGAAGGAATTCCATGAGGCACCATGTCCGGCCGTGGCCGATGGTGCCGGATCTGCCATCGCTCCAGCCGTACACCTTGGGCACGAGGCGGGCGAGGGTGTGACCCGAATCGCGGGCGAGCTTCATCGCTGCAACGCGGTTCGCGACCAGCAGCTTGTGGTCCATGTCAGGGACGACGACGCTCGTCGAGAAGACGACCTTGATCTCGGCCTCGGGTTCCATGGCGGGAACGGGGTCGGTGCCCGCTTCGAAGAAGCATACGTCCGCGTCGGTCACGGGGCCGGACGCTCGGGCGCGACACGTCAACACGAAAGAAGTCGTGTTGTTGCCAGTCTTGGTCCGGAGAGGCTGGACGAGCTCGAGGCCGAGCTTGCCCAGCACGGCATGGATCAGCCCAGGCGGCCCATCGCTCTTCTCAAGCTCGAGCTCCTCGAGCTCCTCCTTCGTAGCCGGTCGAACGGCGAGGTCCTCGGTAGGTGCAGACATGTCGATCTGGGGTCTTGCGCCCGGCAAGGACACATCCGGCCCCTATATAGACTTTCCCGGTCACCAGGCACCGAGCGATAGGCTAAGTCTCCGGGACGGCCCATGCGGTACCACGGACATGAGTTATACACGCCCGCGAGGGCACGACAAAGGAGGCAAATCGCTAGACAAAGACATCGGCTGATCAAACAACGGGCTCCGTGACACCCTTGTCTGCAAGCCCCCCGGTCGATCGGCCTGGCTGTACAAGAGTGAGGCTCGAGGATCACTCGTATGCACGCACGACTGGGTTCGCATGCTAAAGGATGTTGGCTACGCCGTCACGCGGACTCAGACGACGGAGATGACCGAGATCTATTTTTGGCACGCGCTGTCATATGCGCGGTCTCAACTAACGCGGTCAAGGCCATGCATGCCCGCGTCAGTCCGTTAAATATGAGTGCCTTATGAGCTACGGACGAGAGCCTGTGGCCTCCGCATCAACGATGCGGTTGATGTCGTCCTCCACGTCAGAAGGCTCTTTGAAGAAGAAGACTTTGGTGCCCGGCGGCACCTCGGCCCGAGCCTTGGCCATGCGGGTCTGCCATGTCATCGCGCGCCGGACGATCTTCTGCTGCGCGGACGAGAGGGAGTCGAGCCCTTCTTCCGTCATGACCGAGTCCTGCGAGTTGGTCCGCTGTATACTGGACGGCCTGCCGCCGGGGACGGACCGCATGGTCGGGGCGGTCGAAGGGGCCTCGCCGGCTGTCGTCAAAGACGGCAGCAGCTGCTTGGCGAGAGAGTCAAACGCGCCTGGCTCTTCCGACGCCTGCCAGACGTCCGCGGCCCTGTCACTCGTGACGTCGCGAATAGCGATCGCGGCCACGCGATCAGGGTACGCCTTGGCGGACTCGAGGTACAGCTCGAGATCCTGCTCGGCGGAATCGCCGAACAGGACAAACTTGGCGCGAGGGAACGACTCGAAGAGCTCGCGCATCGAATCGCGTTTCCGCTCGGCAGGCGATTCGTACAACGACGAAAAGATGTTCCTGCTGCCGTAGTATTTGAGCTGCGATCTCAGCTATGGGTCCTTGTCATGCTGGTCGTACCTTCAAGGAGTGCCTGTCTGGGAACTCGTGCGTCGATAGGAACCGTCTGATGCTGGGGAAGAGCTGTGATGGAGAGTTTGACTGCGGATTGTCAGCCTTGGCTGCAAACTACTTGCGGGCCCACTCACGACAAAGTGGAACCCGGCTACGCCACGGTCGTCCAGTCGTCTGTACATGGCGTTCATCTCCGGGACGCAAATGTGCTCGATCGGGCGGCAGAACACGTTCCTTGGGCCATTAGCCCCAGCCCAGCGGTACCACCCACCTGAAGACTTCTCTAGGGCCCGCAAGGATGTCGCTGTGCTTGACCGTATCGTCCTGCAACGTCAGCATCGCCGTGTCGAGCGTGTCCCCGCGTAGACTCACCAGATCTGAGATGACATGGATGCCGTCCGCTCGCCCGACTTTGATCGTCGCCCATCGCACAATCTTTGGCTCGCCGGGCGTGTACAGCGATACCGCATCCGGCTTGTCGACGGCCGAGCGAGCCGTTGGCGCGTCCGAGGCGTTGACGCCGTACGACGACGTTGCCCGCCTGAGCCGTTCGCGGTAGGACCGGTCGTCCTCGCTGACAGGGAGGACCTCGTAGTCGAGCCGGGCTCTCACTCGCAACTTCCATGTTGGCTGGCTAGCAGCATTGTCCTTCGCCTCCGGAATGGCTTGCTGGAGCTTATCGCCAGGTATGACGATCGTCTTGGAGAAGTGACCGTTATCGTCGGTGACAACCTGGAACGATACGAGGGGCACCGTCTGCGAGACGTCCTTCGGGTCCGTGTCGGGTTCTCCAGCAGGAGGGTAGACGTCAAATAAGACACGCCGGTTCGGAAGAATGCTCGACCAGAAAGGCGCAAGGCGAGCCTCGAGGTTCTGGTGGGCCGTCTCGACGGCTTCTTTCCCGACAAACGCCGTGTCCGTCGACGAGACTGATGATTGGCGAGAAGGAGCGGCGCGGATCGACCCGGCTGAGCTACTTGAAGCGCTTCCCTGGCCGACAGCAGCGGCAGCGCGTTGCCGTTTCGACTTGTACGTCGCGTACTCCTTCAACGGCTCCGCCTGACCCCCTGACTTGGCGGATTCGTCCGCTTCCTCCGCCATGGCTACCCCGACAGCTGTCGGTAATGGACCCATCGGTTGATGTTCTGGATCGGTGATATTGGGGAGGGCAGCGAAGCCTGTACAGTCAGGTGTGATCAAGCTACCCAGGAGGATGCTTACGTCGAACGACCGACAGCATCACCCGCTGTGTGCGTGTGACCTGCTTAGGAGGTCTCGACCGCGAACAGAACCCTGAGATAGAAACGTGCAGGTCGAGTGGGCCTGACAGTCAGCGATAGTATCAGATCCAGATCTCACCTGCGCCATTCTGGCTGTCCGATCTAGGCTTGAGCACCGCCCATCCAGGCAAGACAAATAGCTCCTCCTCGCCAACAATAGGTTGACCGTTTGGGCCAAGGACCTGCTCTGAGCCTTGCGTGAGGCCCACGCTCTCCGCCCATGCCCCGAGTCTTCTCCGCATCTTACGACCGCGACCTATCCATTTACCGACGGACGGCGCGTGAATGCGCTCCAGATGGCGCAGGAACCGGAGTGACGGCCTGGTTCGAAGGTGTCGTCTGTCGGCGGGGCCAATGAGCGCTGCGCCGAGCTGAGCGCTGCTAGGACCGGCCAGCAGCTGTATCCGGGGTCGAGCGAGGCAGGCGTGGGATAGGACAGAGGTGGTCTGCCTCAAGGAAGAGAGGTGCATAGAGGTGTAATGCTTTGTATCCGAAATAGCATCTTGACTTGACGTAGCACACAGCCAGTCTGTCCTTTCGAGGCCATGTTTCATCACGTCATAGCCGCCAGACAGGCACTTCACCAGGCGGCAATGGTCCTCCCTGCATGTCAGGGTCATTGTTTACAGACCGTGACTCTGGATGAAGGTTGTTACAAGCAGTAGTGTGAGCTCGGACAAGACCTTCCAGTCACACTCAGCTGCATAAGTTACCCGCACCAGCCTCGGCCCAATGGTCTGGAATTAGCGTGATCTCCATGAATGCCATAGACCCGGATTGGCTGGCCATCTCGGTGATAGATCCTTCTCGGATCTGGCAGACTTCCTTTCCAATGGCTACCTGCTGCCTCTGAGCTGCTGCTGAGCTGCGATTGTACACGCTACATTCGCTTGACTGCCGCTGCACCATGCGGCTGTAAACGGCCGACCGAACGCCACCGAGAACACGCGCCAATCCGGTCCCGCTAGATCCAGGGCCACCGGCAGACGTCCCGACTTGTAGCCTCCACTTCCCGGTCATAGATCACCGTTCCTATTGTCTTCTTGTAGATCATCGATTCCACAGCAGCACAGCTCGCAGGTCAACAGCGACCTCGATGTCCACCTCGGAGCAGAAGCCCTTCCTTGGAGGCAAGGCCAGGTCATGGGTTCCCAGGGCGTGCGATCGATGTGAGCATAATTCGCATTTGGCCGATAGCCCGGCCGAAAGCGTTCCTGCAGGTGCTGACCCTTGTCCTAGGTCGGAAGCGCAAGGCTCGATGCGGTGAGGCCTCTCTAGGGGGCACAGACAGGGGGACAAGCCTGACGCAGCATAGATGAAGCTGTTCCATGTAAGAATTGCGCGGACGCCAGTGCGAAATGCACGCATGATGCGCCGGTCTTGAAACGAGGTCCTCGACCACGGTACGTGCTCATGATCGCCCAAGTGCTGCGACTCGTGAAGGCGTGTACATTGTCTGACGGATGCTAGACAACAAACGCAAGACCTTGAGTCCCGGCTGCGAAATCTCGAACACCTCATTTCGTCGATCCCGAGCGGAGGAAGCGGTGGATCAGCGTCTTTATCGTCTGGCGAGCTGGACCAGATCCGCGCGGCCGCCGCGCAAACCACGACGACGCCCGGGTCCGATGCATCGCCGCACGATGCCTGGATGGAGCTTGCCGGCTCGGCAAGCGGGTCGACCTTCCCTCAGCCAGGCTCGCGGGGAGCAACAGCGGGACCTTCGCAGCCGTTCCAGAGTTTCTCCGATAACGGCCACTTAGCGGGATTCGGGTACCCTGGACAGCCTGCCACTGGGGGATACCAGCCCTGGCCTTCGAGTCTGGGCGAGTCGTCCTCGCTGTCTATGTCGAGATCCAATCAGGGGCCATCCAGTTCCGGATATAACCCGTCCATGGGCAGCGTTCCCGCTCCGGCAGGATTCGACCCATTCAGTGCGGGTGGGGCATTCACCATGCCGGACCAGCGCTTCACAGGTAATGTTAAACCGTCACAGAGTGGACCGGGCCAGGAGATCCTGTACAAGTGAGTAGCAATCCTCTGAATTCTTAGGCAGACCCGGCTGATTCACGTAGGGACGTCGAAGGGCAGACAAAATTCCTCGGGCCATCGAGGTAAGTTTGTGTACGTCGACCGAGGTCTTGGCTGAGCGATGCAGTGGGATGCCCCTCTTGGACCGTCTAAAGGCGACAAACGACCAGGCCAACCCTCAACAGCCTGGCATGTCGCAGGCCGAGGAATGGGTGTCTTTATCGGCGGCGATCGGCGTGGATGTCGAGAGACAACCTCTGCCTGGGCCGAGCAGGATGTCCAGCCCTCGAGCGGGCCCCAATGGCCTCGGAGCAGAAGACGACGGGCCATGGCTGGCTCTTCTGGCGCTTGTGCCGCAGGACCTGGTAGATCAGTGAGCAGCTTCCCCCATCGGCACGAGTCCGCACCTAACATATCCATAGCCTGGTTCGAGGTTATTTCACCATCAGCCACCTACGTACGTGCGGACCCAGTATCGGCAGTCAGGCGTACCTAACCCTATCAGTATGGCCTATCTTGCACGCGCCCACTTTCATGGAGCAGTACGCCAACCCGAACCGGCGGAAACAGCCGACCTTTGTCGCCCTCGTCCTGTCGATATGCTGCCTGTCGTCTCGATACGTGCAGGACTCACGCCTTCCGCAGCCGGACGCCTCGGGCGATACGCTGGCGTCCCGCCTTTTGACCTTTGCCAAAGACACTGTCGGCCGGCTTGCGGCAGAGCGTACCGATCTCGAGATCGTGCAGGCACTGTTCAACATGAGCGTCGTACAGGAAGGCACGGCAAGACCGAATTTGATGTGGACGTATCTCAGCCAGGCGCTCTCGTCAGTCTCCCTTGGCAGCAGGGCTGTTCTTCCCAGCTGATCCAGTGTCAGAGGGGCGATCGAGCTGGGACTGCATCGGCGCGTGGACAACTATAGCTCGTTCAATGTCGTCGACCTCGAGGTTCGGAAACGCACAATGTGGGCATTGTATGCTCAGGACATCAAGGCGAGCTGTACCTTTGGTCGACCTCCGATGCTCCGCCTGACAGATCTGGGTACGTGGTTCTCGAGAAGGATGCGGAGGACTTTGCGCTGATGCCTGCAGACCTGGACGAACCTGCTGCAGTGGACGACGTGTACATCTCGGTGGAAAGCGGTATCGGGCAGCAGCCCGTCGACCGACCATCAGTGATGGCTGGTTTCGTGTGCGCCGTTCGGCTGCACATGATCATTGAGCGATTGTGAGAAACAGCGCAATGTCAGGCGAAGCATGGAGCTGATCACGTAGAATACGCCGCATCAACCGTTCTCACGAGAGCGCCAACGAGACGCAGTCGTTCAAGTCCCTTGCCGTCCCGCTACCACGAGTATACGCAGTCGCCGACGAGCTCGACCTGTTGCCGCGCGTGACGGACGGTATACCGGGCGACTGGACCTACACGCCCGCGACGATTGCCGAGCCCGACAGCGTCAGCTTCTTCCAGAAGACGAGAGTGTTCACACTCATGCACTTTGTGCGCCTCCTTGTCTCACGACACCAGTTCAGCGAGCTGCTTGTCAGGCTGAGCAACGACGCGCCCACGCCGGAGCAGTGGGCGGCACCGTCACCTGCAGACGAGGCGCAGCCGATCCTCCAGACCATCACACAGTGTCAGCCGTCTCACGTCACGTATCTTGTGCTCACTGACAAATTCAGCGGCTTTGGGCATCATTGGAACGTACTGCGTCATCGACACGCGCGGTCGCTTAGGCTTCTTCGGCGCACATGCAGTCGGTCTTAGAGCATGCTGTGTCGGGCTACGCTGACCATAGGGCAGATCGCGCAGCTTACTCAAGCTGGAGCCGGACTCATTGGCGTCATTCTGCATCTGCGATCTACAGGATCCTCAGGGGACGAGGCGATCTGGCACCTGGCATTACAGGGTCTGCCTGCGGCCATCCAGGTGCTCCGGCAGCTTGGCAAGCGGGTAAGCCCAAACCCCGGATTGCATGTATTGGACTGTGCGCTAATGCCTTTGCAGCGCGCGGCAGGTAATCGCTCTGCCGAGCTTCTGGCCGAGTTCTCTCGAGCTTGCCGAATACCTGTCTTCACGGGCCCTAATCCATCTGCACCGATGCAAGGCGCCGAGGGCAGTCCCGGGACGCGTGGCGGTCGCCCCGTCGAGGTGCCCATGCTCCGGACGCTGCCGCGCCGGCCTACCAACACCGCCGCTCGCATGGCGGACACGTTGGACATGGCGGATTTGCCAGCGGATAACTGGGAGGACTGGCTGGGTCTAGCGCTATCAGGCAGCCGGGACGCATGGATGACGGCCTCTGAGCAGGGTCAGGCGTTCCAGTAGATCTCCGATAATGTAATGGATGCTAGTGTGCCACGTGAGATGGTAAAGTGGGGGGCGTGGACAGCGTGGCGAAGGAGGATGGCGGGTGGGGGAGTCGGAGTTGTTTGAGAGGATGGCAGCCCCCACTGTGCCCCACCTCTTCGTCGTTGCAGATCTCCATCCAAGCAGATCCCATTAGGGCGGCACCATGCAGGAGCCCGGCCCCAGCCAGTTCAAGTGTCTCTTCGAGGGATGCGGCAAGACCTTTACCCGCAAGGTAAGCACTTGCCATGGAGTGTGTCCGCAGCACAGCGCTGAATCAGCCAGGACCATCTCGTACGCCATGCGAACAATCGTGAGCCATGCCCTGTCCTCGCGGGTGGTGACCGCCCGAGCGACTGGCGCTGACGACCTCGTGCAGACTCTGAGACGAGCCATTACTGCACCACCTGCGGCAAGGGGTTCAAGCGGCCGGACCTGCTACTTCGCCACTTGAAGCGCGACGTGTGCAATAACCCGTCCGACCGGAAACGTCCCCGCACGTCCGGATCGCACGAATCCCCTATGGACGATCTCGCGACGTTCTTCGACCCCAGCACGCTCTCCGAAGCCAACGTCGCTGGTGCCGCGGGCCAGTTGGCGCTGGGTGCCGGCGGCGCCGCCGGCTCCAAGGGCCTCGCTGTTGGGGCCGGCGCGGGCGGTGCTGGCGGTGTCGCGCGCATGACGGATACTCCCGCCGTCTGGCTCCCTGCGTCCTGGGAGGAGAACTTTGCCCACTGGTTGACCGAGGGCCCTGTAGGGGACGAAGGTGCCCAGACGTTTGATTTCCAGGCAGTGGCCGGCGGCAAGCGCGTCCAGGAGAGCGCGGAGCGCGGCGGCGATGTCAAGCTTGTCAGCCCCGCGTTGCGCTCCCGACTCGTACAGGCCTACGGCGTGAGTCTCTCATCATCTGCACATTTTGCATGGCTCATTCCGCAGACCAACGTGTTCTCTGATCTCGACTTGCCGTGGGTAACCGAGGCGATGCAGAGTTACTGGTCGAATGTCGCGCCGACGGCCCCCTTCATTCACCGCGGTACATTCGACGTCGACACGGCTCCTCTCGAGCTCGTCATGATGATGGTCGTCACTGGCTCGGTTCATCTCTCGCCCCGGCGCGATATGCGGCAGATCGTCCAGACGATCCGGAGTCAGCTCACGGCCAAGTGCGGCCTTGACATGCCGGTCAGCGTTACCCAGACGTATGCCCTCTGCCACATCTACGACACGTGGTACGGCTCGCGGGACGCGCAGTTCATGGCGCAGTGTAGCTGGGCCATCATGGTCGCCCACTCAAGGAAGAAGGGACTGGGCGTCATGGGCAAGGCAGAGATCGACGCGCACGACGGCGAAGAGGCGTGGACCAAGTGGGCCAGGGAAGAGGGTGAGTATGGTCTCAGCAGCGAAGGGCGCAGCTAACGACGCTTCAGAACGGCGGCGATCGGCCTACTGCGTCTTCTTGCTCGACACGCAGACCTCGACATTCTGGTCGACGCACCCGGCGCGTCAGCTGTCGGTCTTTGCGCACAACCTGCCATTGCCGTGTTCCAAGCTGCAGTGGGAGGCGCAGTCTGTTGCCGAATGGCTTCGGTGCCGGGAAGCACCATCGATCCCGTCCGGGCTCAAACCGCGGCGTAGCGCATTCATGCCGACGCTCAACCCCGAGTTCAACGTGTCCAACGTCGCGGACGGATTCGCCGCCGCCGTCTTGGCCGCGCTGAACGGCGAGCAGACCCCGCAGTTCAAGATCGACGACAACAACAAGTTTGCCGTCGAGATGGTGCTCATGGGTCTCATGGCTGCTGCTTGGGACTGCAAGACCAAGGGGCAGCTCGGTCTGCGGTTCAGGGATAGCGCCAAGCACTGGCGCGATATCATCATGAACGGTGAGCCTCGCGAATCAAGCGGTCTGGTCACATCTGTTGCCATCCCGTGGATACCTCGTTCGCGAAGACATGATGCTGACTTCACAGCCGTCATTGAGCTGCGGAAGAACTGGGAGAACAGCACGAGTCACAACTTGCCGTGCATCGAGACCCACGACCTAAGAGATTCATTTGCACTCTCGATCGTCTTTGTCCTCTGTGACATGTGAGTGCACCGTCGGTCGTCCGACTCAGTGCTGACGTCCAGTCCCATGCTGCTCGTTGCGGCCGGCGCCACAACCGTCTCAGGTACACACAGTGAGTCACAGCAGGAGAAGGCGCGGTGGTCATGCTGACAGAGCGCTAGTCGGGCCTAAACAGGTCGCTGAGGCAAAACGGCGGATCAAGATCTGGCACAAAACGGATGACGCTTTCAAGTGTCTCTGGCAGTCGTCGCGATACCTTCGGGCATCGCTGTACAATGACTGGGGCATGTACACCCCATGGGCCGTCTACCTCGCCACGGTGAGTCATTGGCCGGGCGGGGCGAACGGATCTGGCTCATATCGCTCAGCTGGTGGTGTGGGCATTCGCAGCTGGTTCTCAAGGCGAAGAGCACGTGTTCCATCCTTCAGCAGACAGCCGCAGCGCGGTCAACCTCTTGCTCGACTCGGCGCTGCAGATGTCCGGCCGGCCAGAATCGCTCGAAGCCGGGATCGGCGACCTGTTAGTCGAGGTCGCGGAGATGCTGCAGACCGGCGAGGAGATTATGCGCGAAGAAGCGGCCATCCTCCTCAAGCTTGCCGGCAGGAATGCTCTGACGAACGGAAACCCTTAGACCCTACGACCTACTCTAGTCTGATGCACCCCACGGCGTTCATGAGTGACCACGCTACACGAGGCCGTTCGGCGCCGAGATTGCCGCGACGCCCCACTTCCCCCACTTAGACTTAGCCGCGCAGAACCGCATGTGGACGTGGGTGAAGCCCTATATAGTGACCGAGAAGCCGGGTCAGCTTGCTCCCTCGCTGCCTCCTACACCTTCACTGTCATAGAGCCGAGCCCAGAGAGATGCAGGCGGCCACCAACTTCACCCCTTTGGAGCTCTATCCTCTGCCAGACAAAAGCGCCCTGCAAGATGCCTTTGTCGGCAAGCCTCTGGCAAGTCTGAGAACCCCGGCGCTTATCGTCGATCGCACTCGATTCCGCAACAACTGCGAGCGGGTGGTCAAGCAGGCCAAGGAGAGAGGTCTGAAGTTCCGTGCTCATGTCAAGAGTGGGTCGTTCCGTGACTGGCGAATGAGACAGCGCTGAACAGTGCAGCACACAAGACGTCCGAGGGGACGCGGATGATGGTGGAGGCGGCCGGGGGTGTACGGGCACTGATTGCATCGACGATGCCCGAGGTCTGGCAGATCATCAGCTCTGGCCTTGTGGCCGAAGGCAAGGTCGACGACATCCTGTACTCGATGCCTGTGGCGGCATCGCGGATCGAAGACCTCAACGACGCTCAGGAGAAGTGCGCGGGCAAGGCAGTCATCCGCCTCATGGTCGACCACCCGGAGCAGGTCCGCGCCCTGGACGCCTTCACTGCAGGCAGAGCAGACCGGAAGACCAAGTGGAGCGTGTTCATGAAAGTCGACGGCGGGGGCCGCCGCGCTGGCGTTCCCCCTACGAGTACGCAGATGGAGGAGAACATCAAGGCAGTCATGGACAGCAAGCACGTCGAGATCTACGGCTTCTATTCGCGTCAGTAGGCTCAGACCTTTAGGTCGGACGATGGGCTGACGCTGCGGGAGACTTTGGCCAGTCGTACGCTTCGAGCTCGCTCGAGAAGGCCTCTGATTACCTCTCTGGCGAAGTGGAGTGCGTCAACTCGGCGGCCCAGACCGCTCGGAAGCTTGGTCATAAGGGCGACTTTGTGTTGTCAGTCGGAGCGACGCCGACCGCCCACGCTGCGACTCTCGGCGCGGACATCAACAGCCATCTCGAGGGCGTGCTGGAGCTGTAAGTGCTCCCACTGCGGGTCAGGCTGACGAGAAGTCACGCGGGGTGCTACTGTATGAACGACTGCCAGCAGATGGCGACATCGCTTGTCCCGCCGGAGAACGTCGCGCTCTCGGTACTCGCCACCGTGGTCTCGCTGTACCCACACCGGTCCGAGGCCATGTGCGATGCAGGCGCGCTCGCCATGTCGAAGGACACGGGGCCATGGGCTGGATTCGGTCGGGTCGTATGGCCTGAAGAGGCGGCATCAGGATGGGACCTCGGCCGTGTGAGTCAAGAGCACGGCACTCTCGTCCATCGACCGGGGACAACCGACCCCGCTTCGGAACTCCAGGTCGGACAGGTGGTCCGCATCGCGCCTCAGCATGCCTGTCTGACATGCGCGGCGTATCCCTGGTTCTACGTTGTTGACGACGGCGGAGACACGGTCGCGGACGTCTGGGTACCTTGGAAAGGCTGGTAGTCATGCAGTACTGTGTATTGCGCAACAATGCATCCCAAAGATAATGATCATGATGGTATATACAGGTCGACATGGCCTTCAAGGCCTAGCAGGGGTCCTGTTCCAGCAGGCAGGCAGTCGCAGGACGGGACACTCAGTGTCCCGCCTGGGTCACCGAGCCCACGGCAGTCTACTTGCAGACGACCGAGGAGCCGGTGATGGAGCACGCGTTGGCGCACTGGGCAGAGACGACCCAAGCGGTCGACGTCGTGGTGACGTAGTTGCACACCTCGATGTTCTTGCCGTTGCACTGCCACGCGCCGTAGGTGCACGAACCGGTCGATGCACTGGGGGCGGCAGCGGCGGGGGCGGGGGTCGAGTCATCGTCATCGGAGGAGGATGCGTCGGGGGAGGAGGAAGAGGAGGAGTCGGTGTCGTCCGAGTCGGTCGAGCTGGGGCTGGGGCTGGCGGCAGCAGGGACCTTCTTCGCGGCGGTAGGGTTGCTCTTGGAGGCAGCAGCGGTGGTGGCCTTGGTGGTGGAGGCGGGTACGTCGGCGGAGAGGTCGGCAGTGGCCGCAGAGGGGACGACGGCGGCGTTGACCTTGGGAGCAGAGTTGCTGCTTCCGCCTCCGCGCTGGATGGCGGGGATGACGTTGTTGTTCAGGACCTGAACCCGCAAGCCGGTAGGGTTGGTGCCGCCGCAAGTACCGCCCTTGAGTTCGGTGAAGGCCTTGGCGGACAGGTCGACAATAGGCTCAGACGCCGCAGCGGCGCAGCTGTCCCAGATGTAAAGCGGTCCCTCGGAGAACTGGAACTGCTTGCCGGACTCGTCAAAGATGACGACCCTGCCAGCGCGTCAGCGATGCCCTTGACCAATGCATAGGCACGACTTACTCCTTGCCGCACCACTCGGAAAGGTCGCCCGAGACCTTGGTGACGTCCATGGCGACAATCCGGTTGGTGCCGAGCCCAGCGAGCGACTTGGCGTTCGCGCCCGCCCATGACTCGCAGCTCGGGATACCGCCGTTAATGCCGGACGTCTCGGCCCAGTTGTTGGAGAAGGGGTTGTTGTTCCCGCACAGCGAGTTGGTCAGGTCGTAGTAGCTACAGCGCGTCAGCTCAACTCGGAACGCCCCGATGTGGATGGTACATACACAGTGGCCTTGGCGTTGGGCAGGTTCCAGATACCGTTGCTCGGCGCAGCCGAGGCAATGGTAGCGAGGAGGGCGAACGCAGTGGCAGCAGTGAAGGCGAACATGGTGCGCTAGTGTATTGGCTTTTGGGGTTTGGGGTTTGGTGTTTGGGTATAGGCAAAGTGGCTTGGCTGGTGTGCGGTGAAGTGAAGGTGGTTCGCGGTCGTCACAGACAAGCACGAAGTCTTTTGTACCGGGTGGTGGTGGGTGGATAGACAAGAGAGGTCTTAGAGTGAATGAAGAGTACAAGGGGTCGATCAAGGGGGTCGTTATATACCTTTCGTGAGGGGGGATGAACGAATGTGAGGGGTAAGCGGCGAACAGGTGCCAGACCTGAGGAAGCCGAAGGTGAAAAGTCGTGAAAAGTCGTGAAAACGAGCGTCGGAGCAGAGGCAGCGGCGGCGGCGGCGGCGGCGGCGGCGAGGGCGGCGATGACGAGGGGAAGCAAGCAAGCACGATGGAGATAGAGTCAGTACCCTTTTCTGCCTCACACACACGCTTCGGGAAGGATGATGGCCGCTCCGTTCTTCGGGCCAACAACAACATGGTGAAAGGCAGCCACATTACGACCGCCGCGACGCGTTTCATTAGTCAAACATGCTTATCGCTAATCCATCCCTAACTACCCGGGCTCTTGCCCCTCGTCCAACCCAAAGCGAAGCGGCCCTGACGTTCCTTGGCGCCGATGCATGCTTCTCGAATGTCTCGGTGATAGCGATCCGGCGGTGGTCATGGTCGGCCGGGGAGGCGGCCGAACCTGCCTTTGATCGGCACGCCTTTCGCCGAGAGCTCGATTGGCACCCTCGAAAAAAAGTGCATGCATGCACGCACGCACACAGCCGGCTCAAACCCCGCTATGATCAGACGGCCGCGACCGCCGCGGGGCTCTGACCATCTCTCCGTGTCGCCGCTTCGGCCCCGATGCGGCCTCCGTGAAAGGCGGCGCCGAAGCGCGCGGCATCGCTCTATCGAGTGATTCAGAGGCGTGAGCGCCCGGGGTCGGCTCGACGACGACGACCCGGAGCCTAAACCTCAGGAAGCACCCCCGTTAATGGGGTGTGTGCAGCGAAAGAGGCGTCGACATCTCGCCTTGAACGGTCAACGCGGGGGAGCGGCGGGCTCCGGATCGTCCGTGGCGTCGTGCTTGTCTGCGCGATTTCTCACGCTGAGGAGTGATCATCCAGGCCGTAGCCCATGACTCATAATATATGAGCTCATTGCTGGATGGCAGGAATGCAGAAGCGTCGTTATGCTCGTGTCGTCTTGCTGACTGAACCTGTAATGCTGACATGGTCGAACGGCATCCGACGGTGGGAACGTCTCACTCGAGAACTCTGGCTACTTTAGTAATCTGTCGGTGATTTGAGCTATTCACGCTGCACGAGCCGAGATGTACAAGTACCGAGCTGCATGCAGAGGAGGTATATGTATATATTGAGTCATGGAACGCACAGAAATCGAATAGAGGCGTGGCTATGTAGTACAAGGAGACTGGCGTATGCGCTCATGTGAGGGCAAGTGGGATATGATGCCCCTTCGATGTACTGCGCCACGGAGCTATGAGCTCTCAGGTCTGTTGTTGATGCCAGGGCGGGGGCCAGCCATAGATCGTTTGCCCGTTGGTTGTTACCGAGCTGCGATGGGGCTTATACTGCGCCTGCGGGATCGCTATCGTCGGTTGCGGGTTCCCAGCGGATGGCGCCGCAGACGGGTATCGTGCACCGGGCATCGAGAGTTGCTGCTGCCCAGTAGTCGGCATCGGTAGGTGATACTGGGCCGAGGACACTGGAAGATACTGGGCAGACTGATTGATCGTGGCGACCGATGGGTTACCCTGCGGGTACCACTGTACTTGCTGCTGTCCCATAGTTGGCACCGGAGGGTGGTACTCGAACCGGGGCATGGTTGATTGTGGCGTGGGCGCGACCGAAGGAGTATCCTGCTGATACCACCGTGCTTGCTGCTGCGCCATAGGCGGCATTGGAGGGCGGGACCCAAACGAGGGCATTGCTGATGGCGGTGCGGGCTGAACGAACGCGATAGAAGGAGTGACCTGCTGGTGCCATTGTTCGACCGGGGCCGCTGGGGTGTAACCCTGACCTTGGCCGTAAGCGATGTTCGTGGGCGGGTCGACCGGCAAGAGCACCGAGGGAAACGGTCTCGGGTTCTGGACGACCGTCTGTGGCTGCGCCGTAGGAACGTAAGGCATGGCGGTTCGCGGCGCGGGTACAGCTGTCGAGTAAAGCGCTACGGCGGGCTGAGAGGCCAAGATCTGGGCGGGCTGAGGCGCCGAGGTCTGTGTAGGCCGGGGCATCAAGGCAGGGGTAGGCTGAGACGCCCAGGTCTGTACAGGCTGGGGCGTCCAGGCAGAAGCAGGCTGAGACGCCCAGGTCTGTACAGTCTGGGTCGTCAAGGCAGGGGCAGGCTGGGACGCCCAGGTCGGTGCAGGCTTGGGCAAGGGCGTCGGGGCAGGGGCAGGCTGAGGCGCACTGAGTTGCATGAGCTGAGGAGCCACGCTAGGGGCAGGCTGGACTGACCAGGCAGGGCGGAGCTGAGCCATCATAGTTTGGTCAGGCCGGTTCTGGACAACCTGGGGCTGGGACATCGGGATCGCGGGGGCCGGGTCGTGGTGCTGAGTGGGCGTAGTTTCGGTCGAAGAGGACATCTCCTCGTCATCCGAGGACTGAGAGTTCCAGGACACCGTCATTGTTTGGTCCGATGTCGTCGAATGCGTGGCTGGCACCTCCGGCTTTTCAGCGCCCCACCAGCCCTCGTAATCTGTCCACTTCGCGAACAGCTCTTCAGTCTCCGCAGACATCTCGACTGACGGCGTCGATCTAGCCAACTTGGGCACCTTGTATCGTTCCCATAGGGCCTGGTGCTCAACCTGGCCGAATGACTCCATTGCTGCGTACGATGTGCAATGACGGCTCGGGTAGACCTGAGCGGGGCTCTGTTTCTCAAGCGGTGCCGATATCGGTGCGCTTCTCGCGCGATGAGCAAGACGCTGAGTCTGATCCGTAGGCCGCTCGGGAATATCGAGCGGGTGAGGAGAGTGGGAGGGGAGGTCGTCGAAGCGAGGGCGTCAATGGGCGGCGAGTCGCGAGTAGGTCGTGAGGAGAAGTCGCTGAACGTTGCGAAGGGCCCGCTAAGGCCAGGCGAAGAACTGATTCGTGGGAAGCGGGGAGGTCGTCGTAGAGCTATCCGGGATGGTTGGAGGTGCTCTGGTCGCTTTCAACTGGTAATGGTACGTAGAGAGAAGAGTATATCAGAAGAAAGTGCTAGGAGAGTTTGGTTGATATGGGGAGGTGGAAGGCGGGACAAGAGCCAGTCTCGTTCGACTCGCTTTCTCTCGACTCGGTCTCGTTCGACTCGAAAGGTCTCGCCATCATGCTTACGAGCAGGCCCAGTACCTTTGAGACACCTGCGAGAAGCATCGCTAGTGATATGATCCATTTGATGTGATAGTTAATGTTGACGATCGCGGCGACGCTTGGCCCCTGGCGGACTCTACTGGAGATGGCCGGTTGCTGGAGGCTGGCGAGCGGAGAAGGCCAGTAGTATTGTAAGCGGTCAAAGACTGGCAACTATCGGTTGATGACTGCATATGCATCTCGGTAGCACTTTGGATCCTATCTGCGTAGCTGCGGTGTGCTAATCGCACGAATGCAGAAAGGATATGGAGTACGGAAAGAGAAGAAGGATGTAAGAGGACGAGCCAAAAAGAAATCAGTCGCGTCGGAGTGCCTCATTTTCTCTCGGCATCCCTTTGCACTTCCGACATTCGCGGTTACACTGGCCAGCCCACCATTTGTTGGTCAAGCGTATTTGATCCATACAGCTATATCATCTCTCGAGCTCGGTCACGCGCAACCAGCAGGAGCACAAGATGAGCAAAATGGCGACGCGCGGCTTGAGGCTGGCTGCAAGGCAGCTTTCCACCTCGGCTATCGTCCGTAACGAGGCTGTCGGAGTTGTGGGCACTGTTCCTGTCAAGCGCCCTGTCGGTGGGTTCAGGTGAGTGACGATCCGGGGCCATGTGTCGTCGAGCTAATAATATCAGGGGCGGGTAAGTGCGAACCAGGAACAACGGAAGAGTGCGGTCACTGACATGACGTCTCCAGCATCCTCGGTTTCGTGCGTTCCGCTTGCGGCCTTCCCTGGGCTTGCTCAAAGCTGACTCCGAACAGCTTCTCGGCTTCGCGGCGTCTTCCGCCCTGTCCATTTACTACCTCCAGCAGGACACCAAGGTCGCGACGGCCATGCTGACCGCGAGCGTGGAAGAGCTGCAGCAAGGCACGAGCAAGGTACGTTCGACCGGACTATCCCGAGCTGACTCGGCAGATCACTTCGCATCTTGAGCGGCTTCAGACCGTCGAGAAGGAGCTGGCTGCGCTCAAGGGCAGCACGCAGGCCAAGGACGAGGCGTCCAAGGCTCGTGCGGAGGCCAAGAAGCTCTACGTGAGTCACCCTTTGCCCCGCCCTGAGCGATGGTTGACCAGAAACAGGACAGCCTGCACGTCGAGATGCTGGACCTGCGAGCGCACGTCTGGGGCGTGGAGCAGGACCTGGCCAAGATGGTCAAGCAGGGTGAGTGATGCTCGCGTTATGTCAGCATCGCTGCACTCGGCTGATTGTTCGATAGACAGCATCCGCATAAAATAGACGTCTGCAATAGAAGCGATGCAACAATCGATCATATGGTCTGTTGAGCGCCATTATACTAACCTCTTCGTGCTGTTCTCTTTCGAAGATCACATCACAAATCTATACAAATATGTCGACCGACAGTCCTAGATGATTCCTACGATACAAACGAGACAACGAGTATCAGACCCCAACAGCTGGTCTCTTAGAACCCCATGGCGCGCCGGCCCCCTCCGGTGACGATGTCCTGAGCGCTACGGCCGTCCTCAATGGCGACACTGCCCTCCCTCTGTGCCTGCGGCGGGGGCAGACCTGCCTCGAAGGCTGCTCTCTGGGCGCGAACAAGGTCCTCGCTGGACGATGACGGGAGAGGCGAGACCGGGAGAGTGAGACCTTCTTCGCCGGACAGGAGCGGGTTCTGCGCAGGGATGGCTGCCTGGCGGTAAAGCATGTCGCCTGGCGCAAGGTCGGTCGATGTCCATGTGCCCTCGAGGTGTGGGAGCCATTTAGCGCCGCCGCGTGACTCAAGCGACGCCGAACCAGCAGCTGGCGCAGCTGCAGGAGAGACCGGGGCCGGGACGGTAAGTTCAGCGGCTGCAAGCATCGCCCAGTTGGCCGGGTCGAGGTATCCCGAAGGATGGTAGAACGACAGCCGGGATCGCAAGGGGCGGAACAGCGGCCGCAGAAGGGCGTATGTCGCTGCGTGGTCTGTCGCGGGCAGAGTCGCCCGGGTGGCCGTCAGCGCTAGGTGCGCCAGCACGGGCGATGTCGACCAGGACGACGCGACGGTCGACAGGTCGAAGATGCGAGGTGGAGGGGACACCTCGGCAACGCCGAAGCGGACGGCGCTCGCGTCGATGTATGGCTCGCCTTGTTCACCGAGCAAGGCGGTCGAGATCTGCTTGTTGGCGCTCAGGACCGACGGGTTGCTTCGTGCCGCCAACTGGGCATCAGACCAGTACACAGCTATCTCGTCAGTGATATGTCCGGAACTAGGGAGCTTGCACAACTCACGGTGCCCCTCTCGCGCCTCGAGCAGCTCGAGGATCTCCCGTGCCCACGTCATGGCCTGTCCGTCAGGAACGACATCCCGGACGACAAGCGAGCCGGTCTGGCGAATAGCATCAAGCGCGGTGTCCGCGCGGAGATGACCACCGAGCGCCTGAAAGGCGACTTCAGGCGTGCGGTTCTGCGCGTTCAGCACATTTCTTCTTTTGCGGAGGCACCACTCACGCCCGACGACTTTGCGCGCTCGAGAGCGATGATGCTCGCCTTCCAAGCCTTCTGGACGTGTGCGCGGCCCGCCTCCGTAGAGACCAGCCCCTCTGCCCAGGCGCGCCACTGCGCAACCTGCTGCGCCGCGCGGTCCGACGGCTCAAGGAGCTTGAACGAGACCCTGGACTTCAAGGTGGCCGACGGCCCAGCCATCGCCGATGGCTGTAGGACAAAAGTGTATGGCGGGCGCAGGGCGGAGCTTGGCGCGTGGCCGGGCTGGACAGCGGTATCAGGCAGGGCGTGGGTGTACGGCGGGAGCAGAGCCGCGGGCGCGGCCGCGCTCGTTGACGCCGGCGCAGCAGATAGCGTCGCCAACAGGCGTCTTGACGTGGTGCGTGATGGCATTGTAGAGATAGAGACGACTGGTGGCTGGCGGAGAAGAGAGATGACGATGTTGAAGAACTTTTGATGGTTGGTCCGGTCGTTCCTTATGAATGCTTCTCGGCTATCTAAGCGAGCGCGCTCTGCGGTGGGCGACCAAGGGGCACCTCGGGCGATCTGTGTACTACCGACGCGGGGTTCAAAGGGGATGATGCGCAGAACAGACGCCGATCCGCGGGGCAGAGTCGTGCCAGGCGGGGAAGCAGCGCAGATCCGCTCGGCTTCTTCGCTTTCTTGCTGGATGGACGATTTCCGAGCTTCGGCTCGGCGCTTGCGCCTGGTTTGATTTCCTGGCCGATGGTCCGTGACAAGGGCCGTGCGATTTCTGCTGCACAAGAAGGACTCCTTCCGTCTGTCCGCTAAATGTGTGCGGCTGAGAGGATAGTCAAGATCGTGCTGGCCTCTCAGAACTTCATGGCCGCGGTGCCAGTAAGCCCGGTCATAGACGTTTGGGCCGAGCACCGGCACGGTGAGCCGGATAATTTTCAACGTCTCAGCAGGCTACTCGGCTATACATCGCCGCTATCATCCCTCCGAAGATTAAGCGATCCTCTGCGGGCCCGATGGCGTGCGCGAGCCCGCCTGCATCAAGGCGGAGCCCAGTCAGCTGCTCAGCGGGGCATCAACCCAGGCGTGTCACGCCCTGCTCCACTCTAGGCGTTTGTCACGATGCCCGGTCCGAAGCCCGATGTCATGTTCAAACTCGCTACATCGTACCGATCTGCCGATATCCGGCGCTTAGTTAGAGCATAGCGTACAATGCTGAGAGGCAAGTCTCTGCGGCAACGATCTGCATGAAGCGGTCGTCCATACGAGCTCAGATGTCAACGAGCAAAGGGCTTTGGTCTATTATGATGGTATTGACGTAGAATCGCTCGCCTGCCAGGGGAAAATGAAGGCGACCAGGCGGAGATACTTCTTGCCTCCTTTGCCATTGCTTCGACGCCTCGATGCGCCCTTCCTCCTCGTTCTTCTAGCTTGATGGATTTTTACACGGCGTGTTTCTCTGGCAATCTCGGAAGGATGCGCAGGATCGGCGAATTCGATGACTCTCGGCTGGCGATGCGGGGGGAGCTGTCGCGAGTCGACAGCCGGCGGAGCGAACAAGAAATGGATAATGTGATACAGTCCGGAAAGCGGGTCGGTGTTTCGTGCGGCGTGAAATAGTGAGTCAAATGCAGATGGCGGCGAGGATGCCGATCGGGAAGGCGTCTAAGGCGCCTTAGAGGATACCCGAGTCGCGCAGCGCGTTCTGCAGAATCGTCTCCTTGACCGCAGCGAAGACGAGCCGGATCTGTGTTGTCAGCGAGGTCACCGCGGCGCTAGGTCACCCAACTCACATTTGACGTATCCGTGGCCTGGGTGAGATGGGGATATACACTGAGCCGGGCTCGGTTTGTCTGGGTGAAACGCCACAGGATGTACTTGGCAGCCTTGTTGATATCGCCACCGCCTGCCGAGAGTCAGTCCGGGTTCACGTGCGCATTCTGGCTGTGGGACCTACCGGTGTACTCTGGGAAGTAGTGCACGAGCGGAACCTTCGGCAGCTTCTGCTTGAACACGTCGATCTTGTTGAGGAACAAGATGACCGATGTCCGCAGGAACCACCGCGAGTTGATGACCGACTCGAACAGCACCAGAGACTCCTGCATTCGGTTCTGGTGTTGTAAGCCATCTGCGCGGATGCCGCGGACTGCCTGTGTTCACTCACCTGACCGTTCTCCTCCAGCAGTACCTGGTCGTACTCGCTCAACGCTACACAGAAGATAATCGACGTTACTGCCTCAAAGCCTGAAGCTGTCAGAAACCTGCCGATGGAAGTCTGGAGAGCACTCACAATGGATCCACTTCTTGCGCTCGCTGCGCTGACCGCCGACATCGAACATGTGAATACTCAGCTGACCCATGTTGAAGCGCGTCTCGCTGATACCCGTCGTCTTGGTACGCGCGCGCAGCACGTCGGCCTCGTCAGGGATGTAGTCGGGCGCGCCGATCTTGGCGAGCTCGCCAAAGAAGTAGGTCGCGCTGTCCATGAGGTAAAACTCGGATTGCCGGTCCATGACCGAGGGGATGACGGGGTCGTGCCACAGCGCATCAATCTGGTCGAGGGTCTCTTTGGCCACAACGGCCATCGGGTCGGCGTCCATCCGGTACTCGAGAATTCGATCCGCGTAGATCTGCGCATGTCAGCGCAACTTATAGCTGCCACTAAGAGAGTGGGCGTACTCGGTTGTTCGGCTCTTCCGGGTCGACTCCCAGCTTTCGCATCGCCATGATCAATGCCTGCGCCGAGTCCAGTACGTTCTTGTGTCTGCGGACGTCAGCAGCGCGACCTAGGTGACCCGGCCTCTGCGAGGTGTATGACGTACACAACCATGCGGTACTGCAGCAGCTCCTCTCTTGAGTACCCGTTCTGGTGAATAATCTTCATCTGCTTGACGATCGTACTCTTTCCCGACTCTCCGGATCCTAACAAACGTCAGAGACCGGGTTACATGCTGTACGCGCACGCGTCGCCGTAGGCAGTCTGAACTTACCCAGCAACAGTATCTTGCATTCGCGCTTGAACTTGCGCGAGTCCTCGTCAATCTGCTTATCGATCGCGTTGCTCCTGTTCGTCGTCCCGTTGATAGTCGCCGGATCGCTTGCGAGAGCAGCGCCCAGACCCTGAGCGCCCGACGCCGATGTCGCGCTGCCTGGCACGGCGCCTGCTGGTGCGGCTGCATCGGCCGCGCGTGCAGCATCGCCAGCAGCTGGAGCGGGATTCGCAGGTCGCGTGGCGGGTGCTGCCGAGGGGTTCTGCGATGTTTGTGGCCGGCTAGATTCCGCCGCAGCGGGTGATGACATACAGCCGCCCATGCTGGGCGGTGAGTTCGGCTAGACCGTGCGAAGAGGATAGGTCTGCAAGAAGCTCGAGAGAGGATGCTCCGTGCGTGCGGTCCTGCAAGCGACTCGCTCGGATGAGCGAGAAAGTCGTGTGGTCGGTGACTGCGTTCGCCTGTGGCGGGTAAAGCGAGTACTACACGAGATCAGATATAGCTCAGGTGGTCCGCGTTGGTTTTCCAGCGAGCGTCGGGTAGTGGCGATGGTGCTAGTGCCGAGAGATGATGCTCATTCGCAGTATAGGACGGAACAGAGTCATGAAAGGAGGACAGGAGAAGGATGAGTAATCGATAGGCACTGAGGGGATTGGTCGCTCGCCGAGGGGCGTAACCCGGCAGAGCGGTGCAAGAGTCTAATGAGAATATTGGCGTGTTGACTCACAAGTCGCTCCGATGTCCAACGAAACTAGCCCTCGCAGGGCCTGATTGCCCTTCGATGTCCGACTGAAGGGCCGGATTCCCCGACTGGGGCTACTAGCCTAACCGATTTGTTCTCAGATTGCGCAGACTGAGTGCGCGCAGCAGACGCCTTTGTGGCGAGACCTGGGGCCGGCAAGGATGGATGCTGACGAGGTTGTAAAGCAAGAAATGTCCTCGTGACGAGGAGATGAATATGATTGCGCAGCGGCGTGGATGGAATGGATGGCTGGGCGGTGGTGGTGGTGGTGAGACGGGTCGGTCGCAGGCTGGCTGGCTGGCCGAGGAGGGATTGCGTTATGCACTTCCTGCCCGGCGAATTTGATTCCGCTAATTGAGTGCACGGGCTGCGTCCACCGTGGGGCACCCAAGCAATCCACCCGCTCGCTCTCGGCCTTTGACCCTGGGGGCAGATGCAAGGGGGCGGAGGGGAGGGGTCCAGACCTATCAAGCCGGCTAAAGAGAGTGAGAGAGAGACAGACAGGACACTTCCCAGACACAGTCGGGTCGGACAACAGAGACACCTTTGCTGGATCAAAAACTCAGAGCCAGAGCGAGCAACGAGTTTCGGTCGGGTCAACCCAATCCCCCGCAATCCAGCCTAGCGTAATCCATGTCATCCCATCTTTTCCCAGGCGAAGGACCGCCGGCGGGCGGGCTCAGCGGGCTTGCGTGCCCTCCTGTAGAAGGACTCTGAGCATGCATGGGCCCACGAGTAAACTTTCTGGGTCCGGCACCGCAGTCTGCATGCCAGCCAGCCGTCAAGCGGGGCAGTCATGCATGGTCAATCGATGGGCAGCAGCAGCGGCGGCGGCGGCGTCGCCGCACGGCTGAGCAGTTGTGCGATCGTCCAGGAGTCAGCCAGTGGGAACCGCCTTGATGAGCGCCATGGCGGCGTGGTGCACGGCGGCGTGAGATGGCGATGATCTCCAGGGAGATAGATGGTGAGCCGGGACGATGGCGTCCTGGCTGCGGCGGTGGCGTCGCAAGGGGGCGTTACCGTCCACTGCCGCTCGTACCCGTTGACGGACCCCGAGCGCTAAGGGAGGGCCCAGCCATGGCGCTGTGTGGGCGGTCGGCGATTAAACGCGCCGCATCACTCGCCCCTTTCCAGCTGGATCGGGCAATGGCCCAGGCTGTGGACGCCCTGTGAGCATATGCGCCACCCAGGTCCAGGGGACCACGCAGGACAGACAGACAGGGCCACCGGCCGGCGGGGCGGCAGGCGCGTTCCTCGTCCGTCGAACAAACTCTAATCGCCAGCGGATGCGTCGCTTTCGGCGGTGTGCTGACTCGCCCTTGCGCTAGCACGCGGACATGTCAGACATCTCGAACACCCCTCTCGGAGCTTGGTAGTCGTCACGCAGGCACATAACTTTGAGGACTCTATTCTCCGCGAGGTCGAGAGAACGCGATCGGGAGTGCGACAAGGCCCTCATAAAGGATTACGTCCTTCTCGTAGGTCTTGAATCTTGGCATCCGAATGTTCATTTGTAAAAGCGACGGCGGGTAGAGAGCCTGCGTTGTAAAAGAGGCCCGACGCACGTTCGAGCTCAGCTTGCATGCACGCTGCGAGTAATTGGATTCAGCTGCCTCTTCAGGGACCGCGTTTGTCAGTCAAGGTGGGCAATCGACACGAAGGCTTGTCTGCGGCAGTGTGGCTGAGCTACGAGTCCGAAGTATGTACTGTACCTCTGAATTGGCAGGATGAGGCCTGAATGCGGGGCGCTCCTTCATCGGCTTGATCAGCTGAACGCGCGGTTATCCGCTGTTCCTGTCAAGCTCTGTTGGCGGCCATTCGTGGTCGTAAAGCAAAGCCGCTCGTGGTCTGGCTTAGCGAGCTTCGCACCAACTCTAGACCGGGGCCAACAGTACCTGTCACAAACTTCTCGCAGTCTCCTGACAGGGACATCTCGCGCCGATCGATCTGCAGCGATGCGCCGACGCGTCGTACTCTCGTCTTGCTCGCGAACGTTTCCCGCAGGAAGGCCCACCCTGACCGTTCTCACTCGGGCTAGCATTTGCTTTGCGCGCAGAACTTACACGACAGCAGGCCGCAGCTCCGGAGCCGAACTTGCACAGATGGACTCGGCCGTGAAACCCACCCGGGCCAGACTCGTGGTGATCGACGCGCCACACTTTAATCACAGGTGCCCTGACCAGCCCGTCGGACAGGTTCGTCGCGGAAGAGGGTGGATTGTTCGCACCCGCTTCCCGCTTCTAGCTGGACAAGGCCGCCGTTCGAGGGCGGGCAACGGGCACCGGGCGCGTGGCACCGCGTCACCGAGATCGGCTGCGCTGGGGAAAGTCCAGGTCTGGCCGCGCGGAACTTGACTCTCCCGACCAGAGAAGCACGCGAACGATATCTTCGTTTCGGCAAGGGAAACAGTCCATAGGCTATGAAGTACAATCGCACAGTGAACTGCGGACATGCCCTGTCTGCACACATGCACGAAGCTCGTGCACAACTCTGCAAAGCTAGTGGCAGTATATCACGAAGGCAGAGCCTCAAGCTTTGTGGCAGATGTGGGGCACGTCCCGCCGAGCAGCTGCCAAGCTGCGGAACGTCAGTGGTGGACTTCGACGTCTGGGAGCCGATATTGGCAGCAGATGGGACTTACACGGGGGCTGGCTATTGACGAGGTAGTTGCACCGGTACCAGCTACCTGCTACGCAAACATCTGCTCCCAGCTTGTAAGCCGCTCCGCAGCTCTTTGAGGCCGTACCAGCTCCCGAGCCCGAGGGCGACGGGCTTGGACTCGGAGCCGCCCCGCCTGAGGCACTGGGCGACGCCCCAGGTACGACGGCCGTGATTGAAGGTGCGCCCGGCACCGGTTTCGGCCCCGACGCGCCCGTGATGCCAGCGTTGGACGGCCGGGTGGTGTACGGCTTCGGCACGGGCTTCCACCCAGGTTCGTTCGAAGGCGCCCACACATTGTTCGATAGGACTTGCACTTTCGCGAGACCTTGCGGGTTGTTACCCTTGCACTCCGGGCTGTTGGTCAGAGGCAGACCGTTCATGACTGGAGAGGAACCGATGTCAGCCGCGATGTAGTCGGATGTTGCGATATACTGACCAGACATGTCGATCAAGCTCTTGCCAACGCATGCTTCGCAGCCGTCCCACAGGACAAACGGCTTGCCGTCTTTCGCTTTGACCTGGGCGCCATTCTGGTCGAAGATCTTGACTCTGAAACGATCAGCAAAGGTCTCATCCGTGCATGTGACAAACTTGCTCTTTCCCGCACCATCCATGGAGATCGCCTTTCATGACATTGCGATCCATCGCTGTAGACGAGTAAGCGCCTGAACCCGAGATTGTAAGGCCGCACTCACCAATGATGTTCTCGGAGCCGATATCTCCCAGAGGAACATTGTTCTGGTCCTGGCACATGGTGCCCTGCGTGTTGACTTGACTCGGTCCCGACCAGGACCAGTCGGGACCGGCCGCAGAGAACATGGCGCCGGGCTTGCCACAGATGCTGTCGTGGCTTAGGTCGTAGTACCTGTCGGACGGGCGTGAGCTAGAACTAAAGTCGAGACGAGATAGGCTTACATGGTACCGGCGACGTTGGTGAGCTCCCAGAGCACATCTCCGCCAGACGAGTCAGTCGGCGCAGCCAGACCCTTCGTGGCCAGAAGGCTCGAGAATGCGAGAGCAGCGAGAACAGCCGCCATGCTGGACGAGAGAAAGTCGGAAGTCAAAGAACGTTAGCGGCAGACCAGCAGCCGATTAGAGAGGTGAATGCGGACTGGTTACCCGGCCTATATACTACAGCCACAACGACGCTATGCCACATCGGTTTCGGATGGACGGGTTTCGCTCCCCGGTACATCCTTTGAATGCCCCGAGTAGCCCTTTCTGCCTCTCCGTCCGGAACGTGTTTGGACGCGCGAAACGCGCCTCAAGTCATGATTCGCTCGGCTGCATGGTTCAACCGGACGCCGATCTTGCAGAGCTCTCGGTCACGGCAGACTCCACGCCGGTGACACCGAGGCGCCGGCAAATTGGTGTGATCGAACGGGATGGTTTCAGTTCAAAGAGGACATCCTTTCATTTTATCACACATGACCGAGGATCGCATCATCTCGAACGCATCTTACCAGCTATCGAGTACTGAACTTACAGAAGCAACCCAGCACATCCCATTTTTCTGAGCCTCGCCACGGTAACGCCCTTGGCGTACCCCGTCCGGTCATCTCCGTCCCGCGCCGAGTCAACCGCGACCCCGATTTTTTTCCGACATTCCCGACGGACCGACTCGACTCCCGCGGAGCCAAGCTCGCTGCATTTGTTGTCAACGTCGCCTCGAGTACTTCGCCTTCAACTACGTCTCTCGTATAGCCATACTTGGTCTCCCAGTGCTGCTATTAGCCTTACCACCTGCGCACGCGATCAATCCACCACGCCACGACTGCACGAAGCCTAAAAAGATAATTCGCTAGCATAGCGATCCTGTCACCCGCCTCATCTGCTCCACCAATTCCTGACAATCCGCCTACTGCATCCGACCAGCCGCGTGCCGCGCCAAGTGAACGCCGCCAAGATGGGCTTCTTCGACTGGCTACCATGCTGCGGCGCCAAAGAGCAGGAGGAGCAGGACAGCAACTCTGTAAGTCGAGCTTTCTGGCCGGCTGGGTAGCGTTCCCCGAACCTCGGCCAGCACTCGATCGGAGCAGCCGAGCGTGTCCATCCCCTTTCCAGACAAAAGACGCGCTCCGTCACGTACAAGTCCTGCATGCGAGGCATTCTCCTGCCCGCCCAGTCCTCAGCCCGGCCGAAGGATAGCAGTGCTGACCCTTCAGGTGACGGAATCCGCGACTCTGCTACCACCCCCACGCGAAGCGTCGATCATCTCGGTCGAGGCTGGATATGGCGCAACGGAGAGCATGAACCATAATGCGACGCTCACGAGTGAGCAAAAACAACGGATAGAGGAGATCGGCAGGCAGACAGGATCGTGAGTCCTGTCTTTGGCGGTAGTGGAGCGGCCGCTTGCCAAGCCGCTCGGTTTCCACAGGCCGCGCCTCCAGCACCAGTATCTGACGCTCGGTAGGCACATGTTATCGATCCACTCATCACGGCACACATCCTCGCCACGGCGAGGTCACTCGTCGCTTTCGCGCGATCGGGATCAGGACGCTGCGTCACACGCGCACCGACCAGACGGCATCGGCGCGCACGGGCACGGCGCCATCGACCGATCCGTCTCGGCGTCGACATCGGCATCTTCCTCTCGCCCTCCTTCGCCAAGCCCTCTCCGGCCAGAAACGAGCCCACCTGGCGGGATGATGCGCGGAGGGAGCGGTGGGGGTACCGGCGGAGGGGAGAAGGATGCGGGGCGGGCCGAGGAAGATGGCGAGGAGGTTGTGCGTAAGACGCTGTTCGGAGGGGATATGCGGGGCAGCAGCGGACGAGGGCGGGGTCGTGGTCGCGGCCGCGGCAAGGCCAGGTAGCCCCACACGGCCTTAGCTTTTTCGTCCAGATTATCGTCAGATCTCATGCCCTTGTACATTTAGCATCCGGGTTTCAGCACATGTACGATGTGTAGCATCTCAGCCTCATAAGACATCCCCGCCACGCAGCCGGTACGCAATGCCCAGGCCGGACGACATGGGTCGTGGAAGGCGTGCTTCGTCTTCACTAGCTGTGTCCTCGGCCTCGGGGGGCCGGCTTGCCGGCTAACGCGTAACTATTCCTGGCCCGGTGCGTCATGCCCTGGACACGGCCAACGGTGCAGCCTTATTCAGCGAGGCTGCCCTTGTAAGTAGGCCATCTGCCCTTTTGCTCCTTCATCCCGGACCGAGAGAAAACGAGGATGGCACCCAAGCTCAAGCTGTACGAACTGAATGCTAGCCCGGAAGACATTGCCGCAGGCAAGCCGGGGTTTTCCCCATACGTTTGGCGAACCAAGTTTGCTCTCAAGTAGGTGCCTGGGTCAGTAGAGGGTCGGACATGCTGAGGCTCGGGGTAGTTGGCTCGGCATCGAGTATGAGAGCCAAGGCCTCACGTTCACTCAGATCCGAGGCGAGTTCGCCGAGCGGATGAATAACAAGGACATCACGGTGCCTACGATCGAGACCGAGGACGGCAAAGTGATCACTGATTCATGGGACATTGCCCTGTATGTGAGTCGAGAGCCTGGGTCGGTTGTCAGGACGGGAGAAGGCGGAGCCGTCACTGACTCCCCAAACAGCTCGAAGAGAAGTATGCGCGCCCGGCGGGCAAGACGCTGTTCGGCCCCTCGCCGATAGGCGAGAACTTCTGCCAGTTCCTGATGTCGTATACGGGCGTCGCGCTTGGATACCAGATGCGCCCTCTGGTTGCCCCGGCAGTACGTCCCACTCTGGCCTACGGCCAGTATGAGCATCGCTGACGCGATGGACAGGTGCTTGGCGCGCTTGACCCGGCGTCTGCCGAGTACTTCTGGAAGATCAAAGTGTGGAAGGACGCCGACAAGCGTGACCGCGCTGTCGCCAACTCGCAAGACCCGGCGTTCATCCAGAGCAAGCTCGACGCCGCGCAGCACGCCCTGGGCGTCATTGACTATTACCTCGAGCAGGCGCGCAAGCGCCATCCTGACCAGAAGCACTTCTTCCTCCAGGGCGGGGACCAGCCGACCATGGCCGACTTTGTCGTTGGCGGGATGTACGCCTTCAGCCGGATGCACAAGGACATCGAGAAGGCCTGGAGGCACAAAGAGCTGCCCCACGTCGGTATGTGGCTCGACGACCTCGTCGCCGTCGGAGCCGTCTCCAAGGCCGAACTCGACAACATCGCCCCGAGCCACGGGAAGAGCCATCTCTGATGGCCGCACTCGTAGTTCAGTAATTACAAATGCATCGCTCGTCTAGTCACAATGGGGTAGCAGAAGGTCCCGCCTGGGAGATCACACAACATAGGTTCCGTACGTACATGGGGCTGATTGCCTAGCCCTCGCGGGCGACCTCTTCGACCGCGGCGGTGAAGATGTCGGTCGCGGTCTTCATCTCCTGCTCGCTGACGACCAGAGCTGGGATGAACCGGATAGTGTCGAAGATGCTCGTGGTGAGGACGAGCAAGCCCTGGTCCAGGCACTTTTGCTGTACCCGCTTGCCGATGTCCTTGGGTACCTTGGCGCCGGCAGGCAGGCCCGTCAGGGTCAGCGGGTCGTTGTGGATCCGGAACTCCATAGCCGCCATGAGCTACCGCGCGTCAGCGCGTATTTCCCCGTTTGTGCGAAGGACCTACGCCGACGCCGCGGACCTCGGAGATGAGGTGCTTGACCTTGGGATTCTGCTGGAGGGCGTGCAGGGCGGTGAACAGCTGCTCGGACCTGGCCTGGACATTACGCTCGACCTCTCCGGTCGCGTAGACCTCCTGCGCTGCGACGCCCGCAGCGCACGCGACAGCGTTTCCGGCGTACGTGCCGCCGAGGGACCCGACGTCCATCGTGTCGGTCAACTCTTTGCGGCTGACGATACCGCTGATAGGGAACCCGTTCGCGACGCCCTTGGCGAAGATCATGATGTCCGGTCGGACGCCGGGCGTCTGCAGGATGTTGTAGTACGATCCGGTCCGGAAGAAGCCCGACTGCACTTCGTCGATGATCAGGAGAATGCCGTGCTTGTCGCACACCTCCCGCAGGTGCCGCAGGAACCGCGGAGGGCAAGGCACGTATCCACTGCGGCCGTCAGCCCGCCTTCCCTCCTACCATGAGCTGTGTACTTACCCCTCGCCCTGAACGGGCTCGATGAGGATGGCGGCCGTGTCCTTGGGCGCGACCTGCTGACGGAGGACAAGGTCGAGCTGGTGCTCAGCCAATCGGCACAGCTCGTCCTCGCTCGTGCCCTGCTCGACGCCGAGCGAGTGCCAGTAGGGGTAGGCAGTGGCGTACACGCCGCCCTGCGGGATCAGCAACTATATCGCATCATAGCCGCGCCGCGCGCACTCACCATGAGAGGACCGGTGTTGTGGGTGTAAATGGTCTTGGAGCGCGTGACGGCGCCGCTGCCCGCGGTCCGACCGTGGTACCCGCCCTGGAAGCAGATGATCCCCTGCTTTCCTGTAGAGAACCGCGCGAGCTTGATCGCAGCCTCGACGGCCTCCGAGCCCGAGTTCCAGAAGAAGAACGAGTCGAGCGACGGGTCAGGCATCGTAGGGAGCAGCCGCTCAATCAGCTGCAGGTACGCAGGGTGGAACATGATCGAGCACTGCATGTGCACCAGGTTGTGCACCTGCGCCGCCGCAGCAGCAGACACCGCGGGATGGCAGCTGAGCGCGTGAGCGACCGTCTTAGATGTTGGGCGGCTCCGCCACCGCCACTCGAGACTCACTGCCCAAGGTTGGTGACGCCGATACCGGCGGTGAAGTCGAGGTACTCCCTACCCTCGGCGGTGGTGAGCTTGAGGCCTTCGCCCTTAACGACGACTTCATCGCGCATGCGACCGAGCCCGTGCGCGATATGGTCGCGCCCGAACTGCGCCCACTCGGCCTGAGACCGCACACCGCCGCTGGCCCCGGACGCCTGCTCGTGTCGCTCCTGCAGCGCCGGCTGGGCTGGCGCCGCAGTCGACGAGTTGAATGAGCGCACAACGGCCGCGGGGGCCTGCGCGCGCCGCGGCGCAGATTGCAGAGTCGCGCGCCTGACAGTCGATGCAAAGTGTCGTGACATGCTCAGACTCCTGACTATGGTGGTGCAAGAAGATGATGAGAGCGGCGACGACGACTCGAGAGACTCTTTTGGCGACTATGCCTGGGACCTAACGGCGGGGCTCCCGCGAATACCCATCGCCTCGCTTAGCGAGGTAAGGTCGCGTTAAGCGAGCCCTTCACCGGTCCGGTCCATTCCTCGCAGGGTGTATTTCGGGCCCGAGGCCCCACGCTGACAGATACTCCGAGCATGGCGCTGAGCACCGTGAAATGCATGACATAGGTAGGCGGGCAATAGGTCGCTGACATAGGGCATGCATCTGCTGGAGCCGTCTTGGCGGATGGCAGTAGGGCAGGGATCAACGCGTATCAAGTTTCTGTGGAGGACGTGACATCCACGCGCGATAGTATGGGTTGCTCCACCTGGAGCTTCGATGTCAGGCAGACATACACGTGCGATGGTGCGAGCGTGGTACACTCTCGCGCCAGTCTGGTTGATGTCGCGCCTGACCCGCTGGGGTTGAAGTGCTCCCCACAGCGCACACCCTCCTCCACTCAGGCACACGCTTGATGCGAGGTTATCGTCCGGCGGCACCTGACCCCCTTGCCTCGCCCCACCGCGGCAAGCGCGCCATGTCGGTGGAGAGGGTGGGAGGATCTGCACAGACTCACCTTATTGACCCTGATTGGCACGCCATGAGGTGCCCTTTTGACGTCACATAGAGGTCACCTGTCAGGCGCCTGTCGTGTCTCGAACGTTCCGGCCATGAAGCTATATAACCTGCCTGGTTGAGCTTGTTCCCACGCCCATCCGTCTCATCACTCACCTTCGCCTACCAACCACCAAGCAGTCACCACAATGCCTTACGACCAGTCCACCCTCGAGCAGTACCGAGACGCCGCTGACCGTGAGTACTGCCCTCGACATGTAATGCCCTACTCCTTCATCTCCGCTCCTCATCGCATGCCCAACCCCAACGTCCAGCCACCTAACCCTCCTTCTCCCCACGTGCCCGCACGAGGCTGACCCACCAGGCGAGCACAAGGCGTACTGGGAGCAGAACGGCGGCTCGCCTCACCCCGAAACCTTCTTCCCCGGCTACGAAGCCGGCTGGCGCTTCGCCGGCAACAACGACGTCCCGCAGGACGACGAGGGCGTCGCCCAGCTCGCCAAGGACCAGGCTCAGTCTGCCGGTCAGCCTGAGGACGCATGGGAGTGGCAGGTAAGTCAACGCGCGGTTAAAGGATGAGTCTGTGCTGATAGATCAGCACGGGTTCAAGCGCGGCGCCAGGGAGGGCAAGCAGGCGCAGCAGCAGTAAACGCCCATGGTCCATCCATGCACCCGAGCCGCCGCGACCGCGATGACAAGAATGTCCTAACGAAAGAAGAGATACAATGACATGCATGACAGATGTTTAGCTACCTGTGCAACTCGCCAAGCGGCGCGATTCGGACGTTTGAGCCTGCACGGCGCCAAGGCCCCAGCTGAAACGAGGACAAGTTCGACCACCGCAAGTGGAGACCGCGTGGCCTGGCAGGGCATAACGGATCCTGACGCCTCCGACACACTGACACACAAGACCGACGTCACACCGAGCGCATGGCCGAGCTCGTTGACAAAGGACCGTGCCGCCGGTAGTGCGGTAGTGCACTGGGCGCGCGCTGATCACCTCTTGGCAGGACGCAAGGAGGCTGAGATGCTCCAGCGCGGCAAGCCCTCTGTTGTG
>JAXQGU010000012.1:0-78254 GCA_037040355.1 Cutaneotrichosporon sp. M94-02A
TAGCTGGTCGGTACATTGGTTAGCTGCGCAGATCGGACGGGATGCGGCGGTTTCAATGTCCTATGGCCGTGGATGTTGATAGAGAAGAAAATGGTCTCATGAACGTATGTTTTGCAGATCTTAGGCGTCTGGCTACTCCCAGAGCGGCTTTTCAACCTCGTGCATGTCGGGCCGGCCCTGCGGCGGGTCTGGCGAAGTTTCTGCGTTGGTACGGTCGGCTTCGGTCTCGATTTACACGAGCGATGCTCGAGTGTGGCTGATGGTGTTGAGAAGGTGGACGTCCGCCTCGAGCGATGAAACGTATGCACACATTTGGACACACACACACACGCCGTCCTTTTGAGAAGGACGACTTTGCCCCACCCGGGAAAGGACGGGTGGGGAAGACGCGACGAGACTGTGATTTTGCTTTCTCGGGCTTGACCGAACAACATCCTAAACCTCCCCTGTGATCTAGCCCTCGCTGGGCTTCTCGACAGGATGCAGTTGCCCGACAGCCGCTCGTTCTCGTCGATAGCGACGATCCCGCTGCAGGAAGAACATGTCCTTCATCCTGATGCGTGTAACCCCGCAGCCGACACGGTAATCCTCTTTGCGATCCAGCGGTCTGGCGGGGCAGGACCAAGCAGGTATGCGGCCGGTGCGCAAGCGGTGACAAAGATGAAGGTCGAGCTGTGGAGGATGCTGGGGACGAAAGTATGGGAGTATGACCCGGAAGGACAAGTCTTGGGCTTTGCGTGGCATCCGGGAGGTAAGTTGACGGAGGCATCCAGCTGGGAAGGTAACTGATCTGCGGGCAGGAAAACATTTGACTGTCCTTGTAGCCAGACTTGCACCTGGAACCGGCTCAGGACTCAAAGTCTTCGCTGAACACTTGTTGGGCGATACGGGCGCGCTGCATTTCTCGGTCATGCTGGACTGCTCTCTTGCCGACCTCGGCTTCGAGGCCGGTGTGCCGCCTGCCGGCGAGTGGGTTGAGCTGGATTGGAGGGCGGAAGCACGCTTGGGCGAGCAAGTGAGTGCGGGTCTGCGCGTCGGAGGAGGAGTCGCAAAGGCTAATCGAGCAGTCCGGTCCTCGCTCTAAACCCCACGACGGCGACGGCTTGTTGGATCTTCCCGCTCCGCTGAAGGTGGTCCCCGCGCCCAAAGTCCCGGCGAACCCGTTCGCACGCCAAGTTGTCGCGCCACCACCACGGACCCATCCGTCTCTGAACCTGTTCCCGAGGATGTTCGACGCGCCGGGTCGCGCAGAACCGGCCACGCTCGGCATCTTCTCGCGAAAGACAGGCACCTCGTACACTCAGCTGTACGAGGGCAGCGTGCCGGTCCTTGCGCCTGTCACGGCGATGACCGAGCGTATTGTGCGGCAGGCGAATCGCGTATTCGATTGTCTGGAGATCATGCACCTCGCCATCGCGGCGGTGGAGGGGTCGTGGAAAGAAGCAACCAGGCAGACTCTCCTGTGGAGGGAGGAGCTAGAGTCTTGTGGCTCCAAGCACGGCTGTGAGTCCGGCTGTGACTCGCCCGTCATTGAGCTCTGATCAATCTGCAGTAACGCCACGAGGGTCACACGCCGACCTGTTCCAGATGCTAATGATCGGGTACGGCTCTCCGCCTATCCAAGAGTGGTTCGGCAAGACCCTCACCCCAAGAGCTGTCGAGAAATGGCACACAACGGCCCTAGACGCTCTGAAGAAGCTAGCCGACGTGGTGAGGGACACTTGGATCCCTGTTGCGCATCAGGTCGTCGTCTGGCTGGAAACGCTCAGAGGCGATACATGGGGATGGATCCTTCGGTCGGGGCGACCAGGGTGGAAGGGCGAGACGGTCATCACGGACGCTTTGCGCTTCGCGGCGGACCTTGTCAAACTCTTGCGCCGGCTCGAAGCAGATGTCGATCACGAACGGATGGCGGCGCAGGAGTTCCTCGAATGGGTCAGGTTCGGTACGTCCTGGAAACCCCGCTGGCCGGGCAAGCTCGCTGACTACGTGTGTAGAGGTGACTCGACCGGAGACGACGCCTCACCAGCCACCGGTTCCGATGAAGTTTGACCTGAAACTGGTCTGGTCATACATGACAAACGGCTTTGTGAACAGCAAAATCGACGACTACTTCCCTGTTCTTCTTTCGCCTGACGCCCGGACCATGGCGGCCAAGGATTTCGGTCTCGGCCGACGAGGCGCGCGACCTCCTATCGACTCAGTGATCGGTGACCTGCTTCGACAAGAGAAAGGCTCGAACTCAGTGCAGCCAAGCGGTCCGGGCAAGCCGTTCGTGTCGGAGCGCGACGTCGCCATGACGTCCGCGGCCGAGATGAATCAGTTAGACATGTCGATGGAGCAGACTGGCGTGTTCGTGGACTCATCGGCGCCTGTTCTCGACGAGACGTCCATCCTGGCAGAAGGGCTGTTTGCGAGGGCCGAGTCGCCAGACGAGGACGACCTCGATAGCCTGCCGCCTCTCGAGCGAGAACACCTTCCGATCCGCCGGCTGGACCTGGACGTCAATGCGTGGGCAGTGGCTCTGACGCGCGAATGCCATGAGGCTTGCCGTGCCGCGATGGAGTTCAATGTTCCGTTGAACCAAAAAGCGCCAGCAGGTCGAAGTCGGTACTGCCTGCCCGCATCGACCAAGGCCGCCGAGCGCTTCGTCGAGGCAGACAAGCGGTTATGGACCGCAGGACTCACCGCCGACGGGTCCAAGATTATCGTGGCGACCGAGGCGTCAGACGCCGCGCGGTGGGCAGTGCGGTTCTCGCTTGGCGGGTACCAATGCGAAGCGCTCAATTTCTTCGACGACGAAGAGCTTGCCCTCTTGCTCAGTTCGGGCACCGAGATCCATCTCGTTACGGTGCGGTACATCGACACATTCTCACAAGACACAATGCACCATATTGGCCAGCGAGCCGAGACGGAGCGCGGGCTGGACGCTGTCGAGCGTCAGCTCCGAGACGTCCCAGATGCGCCGCTGCCTATCTCGCGATGCCGGGCGCTGCAACGAGTCGGGGAGATGAGTACCGGATCCGAAGCGCTAGCGCTGAACGGGCGGCCGAACCGGCGGATCGGCTGCGCGCTCCTCTTGGCAGGAAAAGAGCTGGCAGTCCTCGACTTCGACACGAACGAGGATGACGAAGGAGAGAAGGAGGACGGCGAGGCAGAGGCCATGGAGGCGTGAGGGCAGTAGCGCAGGCTCTGCATGTAGGTGATAATGACTAGCAGTTACTGTATGTGAGGATAATGTACACAAGATCACCTCGCCTTCTTGGCGGATCCTGCAGCGGGTCAGCGTGATCTCACGACAACGAGCGGGTCGCCCGTGCGTACCGTTCAGACTGCCTGTGGTGGGCTTGCGCTTGAGCGTCTTGGCTGGTGTTTCGCTACGCCGAGGCGTCGCGCTCTTGCTCGGTCCGCGCGATGCCCCGCGCCCTTTCTTCACGTCCGACTCGTCCGGCACATCGGCCCCTGCTTCGCCTGCTTGCAAGTCTTCCGCTTGCGCAGGAACCCCTTCGTCGTCGCCCTCGGCGGTCGGCACGCCGCCGCCGCCAAGGGGGACTCCGACCTGGTCGTCGGCTTCTTCACGCTCGCAATTCACACAGAACCATTCTCCTTCCGGGACGTCATCCAGCGGTGGGTCGAGGCATTTCAAGTGGTACGGCGCCTCGCACTTTTCGCACTCGAGCGCGACGCCGCCGTTGTCCTCGGTGACGTCTTCTTCCCCCGCAGCGGGGTGTTTCCCGCACACGAGGCAAGCCGTCGCGGACATGATGGCGGGCCAGCGCTGGAGCTCGGACAGGGCGTCGTTCGGCCGCGCAATGAACAGGGTGGTGAATGCCCCAGCGCCAACGCTGTGCGGGTGCGTCAGCCTCCGCCGCATACAGATTCTCACCGGACGAGGACCTACTCTATTACGTCGACGCCGCGCAGCGGTTCGATCTCGATGGGCCGCGTCGTGCTCTTGCCCTCGCTCTCCCCGAGGCCGAGCTCTGCCTCTGTCAGCCCGACTCGCCCGCTTGAATGCCCAGGCTGCAGCTGGCTCACCTCCGTACAACTGCCCATGTCAGCAGGATGCCACGCGCTAACGCCTCGCTACTCACACAGCCCTGTCCGAATCCCACAGTCATGGTGTCACCGGTGTCTGTCGGTGTCGTCAAGAAATGGCTGCATCCGCCGCTCGCAGCTGTTATCACTTTGCAGCCCATGACTGGGGGTCAGCACGGTCCGGCGTGACGCCTTGAACGGGATCATGTCTCCGTGAGACCTACTATCTTGTATTGTCCTGAGGCTGTCAGCTTCCGTCCCACACTGTTCAGGTGCAGAACCCACTTGAACGTGGTGTAAGGCTGCCCATGCGATCCGTCTCCTGTCAACTTCCATCGCCCAGCCATGTGGTACATCCCAAGGCGATTGACGATGACCGAGTCTGCGGCTTCAGCGGGAACTCCGTCCGGCGATGAAGAGAGCTTACTGCTTGGCCCGCAGTATACAGCTTTCGCCTTGGACTGGTCGTTTCGCCCCGCAAACTGTCGGATGTCAGCCTTGAGTGCGCTTGCGGAATGATGTGCAGCCGACCTGAGCGACCAGTGTTGGCGTATAGCTGCAAGCGTGAGCTGGACGGCCGGAGAACGATAATTCGGACGGTGAGGGCTCACCGATCTTTCTGGTCTTGCAGGCCTAGCCTAGCGTATCCGGCATTACCCCACGCGTACACGTGCCCCTCCTCGTCCAGCGCCAAAGAGTGCTGATTCCCAGACGCAATCTGCACAATCTTGACCCCATCTAGGCCCTGCACCCTCCGCGCAGGGATCTCCAGGTCGTAGGATACCTTGCCTGCCTTGAGTAGCCGTTCGCCTGAGACATCATCAATGGTCTGCTGGCGGACCCGCAAAGTTGGACAGTCGGGACGTACCCGACTTGCCATTACCGAGCTGGCCGCTCTCGCTGGAGCCGGACGCCCAGACCTGCCCGGTGTTGGTGAGGTACAGCGAGAACATATGTCCCGCTGAGACCTGTACGATGTGCGTCTCCGGCTCGGCCGCCCACGGCGCAGGCACCTTGGTCCACTGTCCGACTTCCTGTCTTACAGGCTGGAAAGGGGCGTCAGCACGCGCCACGCGCGGCTTGAGGGGACGCACCATGCCGAGCTGGCCGACGACGTTGTTGCCCACGCCCCATACCCCGCCGCGGCTGTCCACGAGCAAAGCGTGGCCTCTCGCTGCTGCTCCGCCGACAAATGTGATACCTTTCGGAAGGCCTACGGCGGAAGGCGAGATGCGTAGCGGTTTCCGCTCGGATATGGTACCCTCCGGGGTGGTAGCGAGTCCGGCCGCAGGCGGCTTGCCGAACATGTACGCATTGCCATGGACTACAGCGTCAGATGTGCTAAAGGACCCCCCTCTCACCATCGAGGACCATGGCGTAGTTGGCTGAAGGGCCGGTGATGATTTTGGTCGCCTTGACATTGCTCAAAGACCGTAAGATCCAAGGTGACAAAAGATGCTGATCCTCGGTACTACCTCCTTTAGCAGGGCATGATATCAGTGTGTAAACTGCTCTGCTCACTGGACATCGTTCTTGGACGACTTCTTGCCATTCTGGTTCCTGGCCGATCAGCACACCTCACCTTGATCCCTATTCGTGACAGCCCTACGCACCACTGCAAGCCACCGCAGATCAACACTGTCGGTCAGTGGGGTCCGACTGAGGCTGGACTTTGACTCACCTCTGCCCCAAGAGGGCTTGTCCTCGGCTGCGTCCGCCATACCTCTATCGTGACCTCGGAGTAACGCGCCGACGCGAGTGACTTTATGAATCCGACTGTCCAGGAACCAAATACGCTCATAACAAAGGGGGATCGGATAAATGCCATTGGTCGGTTACGAGCAGTAGCCGGCATCGTCCTGTTCTGTTGCATGCCAAGGGGTACAAATGCAGCGCGGTTGAGGCGGTCCCAGGCTGAGCGTCTGCTTGTACATACAGCTCAAAGCAGTGAACATGCCAGTCAAGGAAGGAGTGAGCCGATGCTATCTAGGAGATACTCGCCGCTGACTCCTTAGGCGCCCACGCGAGTGATATTCGGTCCGCAACCGATCACCCCCGAAGGCATGTCGCGGCAGGAAATCCGAGACGCCTCGCTCGCGAGCGTCAAGGCCCGGATGAAGCAAACCGAAGGCGGGAACCGACTCCAGAACAAAGTCGCTGTCATCACCGGCGCCGGTCCCATCCTCGGTATTGGCGTGAGTCCAGCCACCTGTCAAGCTGCTGCTTGGGACCGTGCTGAGTTGCAGACTGCCGCTGCCAGGCTGTTCGCCCGCGAAGGCGTTAGGCACCTGTACCTTCTCGACTACTCGGATACGCACCTGGCTGCTCTGGCAGAAGACGTACAGAAGACGTACCCCTCCACCAAGGCAGGTCTCAACCTCGGGCGAGCAGAGCTCGATACTGACTGACTTTCAGGTGACGACGCTCAAGGCGGACGCCGCTTCGGAAGAGAGCATCAAATCGCTCATCGACCGCGTTCTGAAAGAAGAAGGCCACCTGGATGTGTTCTTCGCGAATGCGGGTGTATCTATCGCCCCGCCGCGCAAGCCCGCGGCCCCCGGCGCCACAGCCGAGGACAAGCTCATTGAAGAGCTGCGGCTGTCTGCCCGGGGTATGGGCGAGACGGGTGTCGAGGAGTTCAACGGGCTCATGCGCATCAACGCATTGAGGCAAGTCAAACCATAAGCGAGAAATATGTGCTGACGACCGGCAGCGTGTTTTTGGCGATCAAGCACGCGTCCGTCGCCATGGGCAAGATCTGCCCCGAGAAGGGCAAGAAGGTCCCTGGCGGATCCATCGTGTGCACGGCGTCCGGTCAGTCTAAGACTCCCGTGGTCAGACGCCTCTTGTTTGACACTTTTAGTCGCTGGTATGAAGGCCAACGCCGGCCCTGTGCCTTACTCGGCGTCCAAAGCGGCAGTCATCTCGCTGGCGCAGACAACGGCATACGAGCTCGTCGGCACCAATATCCGGGTCAATGCCATTTGCCCTGGTCTGATCGAGACGGACATGACACGCGCGGCATTTGGCCTCGCCCGCGCTACCGGCAAAGTAGGCAAGATCGGCGTCCTTAACCCCACACTCAGGCAGGGTCTCGGCTTCGAAGTCGCCAACCTCGCTCTCTGGCTCGCCTCTGGTGCGCCTTTTCCTCTCAAACACCGTGCAGATCTCTGGCTGACCACGCAGACGAGTCGTCGTATGTTAATGGACAGGCGATGGCGGTAGACGGCGGTCTGTCGGCCAGTCTGCCGTACATCCGACCTAAGCTGTAAAGTCGGTTCCGGCGCTGAGGAGTTCATGTTGTAGCGAAAAAGTGCGGAGAAGTGATAGTGATACATCAGGGCATGAGATGCGGATATTAGGCCACTGCGGGTGTGGGGGCCGGTGCTGATTCCGGTACTGTTATTTTCAGTGCTGGCCACCCAGCCCATGAATGAAAGACTCACATTGCATTGGAGGGATGGGCTGGGCAAACATCCTGTTCATCATGACACCGACACCTGTCGATGTAAGCCCAGTGTTCTAGGATTTTACTTAGCTGGGAAAGACTGACCCTCGAAGACGCCAAGAAGAATACCACATCCTATTGCTGAGCCGAGCGCTGATCTGGGTCCAGCTGCGACTGTCAGCAGACGGTTTCCACCGGCGGAGCCGCGCGCAAGACTGCGCGCAGGCTTGCCTCGGACGGATGACCGACTCACATCGGATGGCAAGAGTGCCACCGGTCATGAAACCACTGATGATTGCGTTCCACGGGTCCTCCTTCTGTCGGTACCCCTTGACGGCGCAGTCAAACGACGAGAACAGTCCACCCCAAATACCAAAGTTTCCGCCAAGCACGGGCGCACGCGCCTTGATCGCTGACAGAGAGCCCAACAGCCGCTCTCCCTGCACCCAAAGTCAGTCGGGACATCCCATGCTGCACAAATGACAACTCGCCTTGGGACTATTTCTGGCGCCTTTGATGCCGTGCCAAATACCACCACCGATGGCGCCCATAGAGAACGCACCGCCAAAGTCGTTTAAGATGACATATGGGCTAAGAAGATCAGCACCGAGATATTCTGTGCGTATGCGTCAAGGGCGTCTGCGCTACCACTCGCTCTTCCGCGACCGTTGAAGATCGTGGTAAAGCAAGGAGTAGCCGGGTTCTGGAGACTGCATACTCACCAGGGATCTCGAGTGTGGTCGCCGTGAGACATGGTGAAAGGGGTTGCGGGGGGATGATGAGTCTCAGTGCTTGGGTTCGTGAGTTCGATCACTAGTGTCTTCCACTCTCGAAGGGCTGCCAACAAGCTTTGACAAGGTGTAGCTTAACGGAGCAAGGTCGTCGTTGTCACGAGTGAATCACCAACAATGATGCCCGATTTTTCCATCATCGTCCATTCTGAGCCGGAGCGGCAAAATCTAAAGTGGGGGGAATACCGTCACCGACGGCTACTGTTTTGGAGATTTCAGCAATTCGATGTTGCAGATACTCTACAACGAGCCAGACATAGAACAGCATAGATCCGGGCAGCCCAGTCATCGCAGGGCATAAGAAAGCAGGACATCCGTTCAGTAACACCAGATTTTCCGACTTGAACAGCAAGCATGGCGGACCGGGACAACACCATCTTCCAGGACCGGTTTACCGTCCTGGTGCGTCTATTTCTAAGCCATTCGCACGACACTGCGAACGCATCGGGGCTGACGCGCCGGTGCAGAGCGTGGACAAGGACGGAAAAGCAAAGCACTTTGACCGTGTCTCGCGGATAGACGCCCGGTCCGAGACGCTCAAAATGGAGCTCACGCTCGACATCGCCAACGAATTGTACCCGCTCAAGAAGGACGAGATGTTTTCGCTGGCGATTGTCCGGTCGCTCGTCCCTGAGGAGATCCAGGTCGACGACGAGGATGAGGATGCGGATGGCGAGGGCGCCGGTGCGGGCACCAAGCGCGTCAAGAAGGAGCTGTGGCGGAGCGACGACCAGGGTCTTGCCAGGGACTACGAATATGTCATGCACGGCAAGGTGGGTCTAGCGAGGCAGCACGCCAGGACGACGGAGTCGTCCAGCCCGCGTCTCTGACCCGCTGCTGACTTAGACAGATTTACAAGTTTGACGATTCGGCAAAAGGCGACAACCAAACGTGAGTCCTCTGTCTTGACAGTTGGCCGGTCGTTGCTGAGCCTAGGCAGAACAGCATACTTCTCTTTCGGTGGACTCCTCATGGCTCTGAGAGGATCGTACAGACATCTGGCGAGCGTCGTCGTCGGCGAGAACGTCTACCTCCTTATGCGGAAGTAGTCGACATCGCACTCTTGGATCTTTCGTGTATGCATTACGACCTATAATGTGCGTTCGGAGCGGTGCATTCTTCAAGCGGATCAGCTGCGGTGAAATGCGCAGGGACGCGCCGAATGTAGGCAGCCACGAGCTGAACTAGCGTGTCTCGAGACGTGAGAAGCACGCAAAGCCCAGGCCAGTGCAGCCATGCGTCGAAGATCTATGCATGCCTCGGTACGCTAATGGCCGGGCACCATACGGTCCAAGGCGCTATTGATCCTTCCTGTCCTTGTTGACGGTCAATCCTTTCCCGATCTCCATCATCCGAGGGGGAACCTGGATACCGACGAGGGCGTACACGCCAAACAGGATGATCGGGATGAAGATCAAGAACGTGATCAGTACGCCAGTGATAATTGGCGTGGTGAGGATCTGCACCCGGTCGAGCAGCGGCCCTGATGTTGGGATCGTGCTGTTTCGGTGCCCGCTTCCGGTCGTGTGCGTCGGACGGGTGGTGGCTGCCGAGGAAGTGGAGGTGGTGTGGGACGGGAACGGTCGCTCCTTCCTAGCCTCAATGCCAGGCGAGGCCGTCCGGGAGCCGGTGATGAGCACGAGGTGCGATGCGGGCAAGGAAGCGACCAGAGACGCGACGTCTGCAATCGCGTCAGCCCGGAAGTTCCGAAAGCATTCCTGATGGGTAGGCATACCCTGTTCTGAGGTCGCCTCAAGCTGCACGACGCTCTTGCCCTTGATGTCCGCGACGGTCGAGACGGCGTCCGCTCCGCACACCTTGGCCCACTCGTCCGCCGCTGTGTCGATCATGCCCTTCGTGGGCTTGATCAAGTACGGAATGTGCAGATCGGCAGGGAGGTCTGGTAACCGCAGAGACGATATCCGCGACTGGTGCAGCTGCCGGAAGGTCAGCGCTGTCCTGCCCGTCGGTCCAAGCAGAAACGACGACCAAATGGGACACCTCAGGTGTCTGATTGCCGTCGCTCTGCTTGACGTGGAACACTCACGTCGTCAACGTGAACCACAGCCAGCGCGTCCCAGTCGCATCCCAAGCTGGAGATACTGGCGAATACCTCCTCTGCAGAGATCACGCCTGATGTCAACGCCTCCTTGGCGTCCTGGAGATGGGCGTTTCTGTATACTGTCAGATCCCCAGCCCCTTATGCGCAGCACGATGGCTGCTGTCGGCGAGGAGATCTGACTTACGGAGTCGAGGACCAGATCATCAGTGGCGATGAGTCACGGAAAGCCGCGACCGAGGATGCGGCCAACGCGGCAGTGAGCAGTCCCGCTGCCGATGAACGCATGTTGAGTACCTCTGTAGAGCAGCTGAATCAAGGGCGAAGGGATGGCAGCTATTTGACTGCAGCGATGCTTTGTGCTCTCAAAGACCTACTTGTCGATGACTGCTTCACGGTGTGCCCCGGCGCCGGGGGTGGGTGGGCAACCACGTGGCATTGCACTAAACGATCCTCCCCATCGGCGTTTCAGGGAATGCCGGGTCGTCATCTCATTCCGCGAACGGCAATCTCGCCAGGGCGAGTGCGCTGTCTCCCACTCGGGCCAAGCCCTGTTATTGTTGTTCTCCTCCATCTACATCCTATTCATACTTACTCGACTGGTGAGTGTCTCTCATACAGGACACATAGTCTCACCGAGCTAATTCACTCAGGCTGTCTTAGCTGGCTAGCACTAGCTCGTGTGCACCGACGATCACACGCCCCTTCTGTACGTGTTCCATCGCGTGCCGCGCCATAGCACGCCCCACCCAGCTGATCCTCATCGCAGCCCCTCCCGCCTTAATACCAGAAGCGATACACACCATGTCTGCCGAGGAGCAGACTGCTGCGTCGACCGAGGCTGCGCCTGCGGTCGAGCCCAGCACGAATGGCGACCAGTCCAACGGAGCCGCCGAGCCGACGACCACCAACGGTGATGCCGAGGCGATGGAGGTCGACGGCGGCGCGGCGGCCCCCGCCGCCGAGGAGAAGAAGGAAGAGGAGACTACGGACGGAGCTGCTGAGACCAAGGCGGACGAGACGCCTGTCGCTGAGCCCGAGAAGACCGAGGAGGCCGAGTCAGAGCCAGCAAAGAAAGAGAGCAGCAGCAAGCCCGCGTCCGGTCGTCAGACCCGCCCGAAGCCCGAGTCAGCAGCCAAGCCCGCGTCCACGACCGAGAAGAAGGCTGCGCGGCCCAAGTCCACCTCCAGTGGAGGTCCAGCGAAGACCAAGGCGAGCGGTGCGGCTGCCTCTGCCGCCGCCGCCGACAGGACCTACTCGTTTGGCGACATCGTCCTTGGCCGGCTGAAGGGGTACCCTCCGTGGCGTGAGTCGGCTTGGTCGACTCCACCGTTGCGATCGCCAGCTGACATGAACCTTTTTCCTTTTTGGGTTTCCGACACACAGCCGCACGAGTGAGTCTGACGTACTTCTCCAAGGCGAATTCGGCTGACCGTAACAGGTGACCAACCCCGACGACCTGCCCCAGAAGGTCATTGTCCAGCGACCAAGCAAGAACCCCTCCATCTACTGCGTACAGTACTTCCCTGCCGGCGACTAGTGAGTACCCATCAAGTGAGATTATGGGTCAGGCCCCCCTGATGCGCTTAGCTCGTGGCTCAACACGCGGGAGATTACGCCTCTGTCGCCGTCGGACATCAACGACTGGCTCAACGCGGGTCACCGGGCTACCGGTCTCCTGCGAAAGGCGTACGAGACGGCCCAGGACCCCAGCGAGTGGGACGAGTCACAGGCGGCCAAGCTTCAGGCGGTCGCGGATGCCGAGGAGGAAGACGAGGAGATGGATGTGGATGAGCTCGAGGACGAGGAGGGCGAGGAGACGGGCGGAAAGAGGAAGAAGGCCGGAGCCAACAAGAAGGGACCGGCAAAGAAGGCAAAGACGGAGAAGAAGGCCAAGGTGGGTTTTCCGTCTGCCCAGGGATATGTTACATGGCGCTTTACGCGCCGTGCCAGGACTGCCCGTACTCCGAGGAGTTGACGCGGCGTTTTGCAGCACCGCTCCGTGGTCCAACACGCAGCAATTCGCCCGGTTCCGACTAAGAATCGTGCTGACCCCCTTAGCCCGAATCCGAGGCGCCCAAGTCGAAGCCAAAGGCCGCCGCGAAGAAGGCTGAGAAGCCCGAGTCCAAGCCCGCCGCGGCAGCCGAGCCTGCAGGCGACGAGGGTGAGTCAAGCGCAGTCGGGATCGCGGGCGGTAGGCTGAACGAGCAGACCCCGCTGCATCCGACCCCATCTGCGTCAAGGTCAAGGGATGGCGACATTCGCTCCAGAGGGCATTCCTGGGCAAGGACCTGCCCAGCGCGGAGGTACGTCGTCTGGCCTGAACCAACATCGGAGAAAAGCTGACTCCCTGTGCAGGAGATGCCCGCCCACGATGAGACCTTCAAGAAGATCGAGGCGTACAACGACATGACAATACAGGCGCTCCAGTACTCCAAGATCGGCAAGGGTAGGTCCGGACCCACACACGTGTCTGAGTGTGTACTGACAGTCCGGCAGTGATGAAGAAGATCTCGACGCTGGAGGGTATCCCAAGGGACGACGAGCTGCACATCCGGGAGCGAGCCGCCAAGCTCATGAACGACGTAAGTGCTATTTGCTATAGACTCTGATCATGCGCTGACGCGTCAGTGGCACGCCTTCATCGAGAAGGAGCAGGGCGCCGAGGGCCAGGCCAACGGCGACAAGGAGTAAATGTCGGTGCTGAGGCACGGTCGTCGGCGGCAGAGCGGCAAGCAGGCAGCCCTGCGTGGTTGCGAAGCAAAGCGAGAAGGACGGCGAGAAGCGATGGTCGGGGGCGGCAGCGGTGGGCGCCGCGACGGCCCTATTCGCAAAAACGTAGTTTCGTCCTAAACCCAATTTTGTTTGTTCTCGGGTGTCACATATATCCTACCACCATGGTCCGGCTCGGGCCTCGTACTGCACAAGGGGGTGTACTGCATGCTTGGCACCTAGGCACACTAGATACCAGAGTGAGAATCGGTCATTGCGGGGGACTGGCGTGGTCCGGCTCTGGCGTATCCCTTTTCCCTCCTGCGCTGCTGCTGTTCTCAGATGGCGGCGTGGGCGCAACGCTCGGCGCTCGACTGATTCCGAATGACTTGGGCACCTGCGAAGCATCAGCCTAGCGATCGTGTGTCCACTTGTCGTGACTTGCCTCGCTGGCGGGCTCGTCGCTGGGGGAGACCGTCATAGGCACACCCGTGATCCCCCCTACACCTGCCGCTTCCTCTCTTAGGGCTCGTCGGAGGAGAGCATCTTCTGCGCGCTTGACTACCTCGAGCGGCTCGAGCGGTTCCGCCGGCTCGACCGGACCGGCGGCCAGCTCGTGTTGGGCATGCTGTGCGTGCGCATGGTGCTGCGCAAGGTCGCGCTCGTCTCCTCCGCCCGTACGGTGCGACGCCTCGAGGTCCGTCAAGCTCGCTTCGTCTCGCCCGTGCTCGTCCAGCCCCACAAAGCTCAGTTGCCGGATAAGCGGGCGCAAGCTGGCGAATTCGCCGGTACTGCTCGGCGCGCGAGACCGCGGTCGGGCCCAGTACGAGCTCGCAGAGCTCGCGGTCGATACCGAGTCGCGCTCCCTGTCGCGATCCACCCGCCCTTCGCCGGCGCCGGCATGGTTCGACGCCCGGATGGACGTCATCCCCATTCCTGGTAAAGAGCCATACGCCAGTGCGCTGCCGCCGCCGCTCGCACGGCGGACGTGACCGGTGCCCGCCATGCCATTGTGCGGTAGAACCGCGTCCACGGCCGGTAGAGGTGTCATGCCTCCGCCGAGCGGCGATGAGAACAGGAACGATGCAGGGCGGCGACCGCCGTGTATCGAGTGGCCGGACGACCGCCGGCTTGTCCTCCCCCTTGGCCCCTGGTGCTGCTGCTGCTGCAGCTGAGGCGGCGGCACGGCCCCCCCTGTGCTGGTGGATCCGTCCTCCGATACAGCTGTCGAGGGCACGCTCGCTGCGCTGATGGCGCTGTATCCCGAGATGGACCCGCCTGTCCCGGACCGGTGCCGCCTCGGCAGCGGTTTCGTCGTTGACCGTGGAGAGATACCCAACCCGGCCGGGTCGTGGAGGCTGTGCCGAGGCGATGTCGACGGTCGGCGAGGCGAGCCGGCGATGGGCGAGATGGCGACTATGCTGGAACTGGTAGAGAGGTTGCCTGTCGATCGACGAACAGGGATAATCTGGCCAGGGGACGCCGACCCCTGTCGAGAGGCCCGCTGACCCTGTTCTCCAGGCTGATGATCTTGAGTGATGGTCCGGTCGGCGTCTTCGACTCCCTCCGCGTCGTCTTCCCGAGTGCTTGCGTCGCCGCCGAGGTCCAAGCCCTGCTCGACCTGCATGACATCCGCGCTGTCGATCTCGGCAGCACCTGCCTGCTGACCCTCTTCCCCCTCCGCAATATCCATATCCATGTCCATGAGTTCCTCCTCGCCTTCCTCTTCGTCCCGATCGGTGGCTTGCTCCATGCCCTCGTCCTCTTCGTCGTCCTCGTCCATAGTCATCTCGCGGACTTCGGCGCGGAACTCGTTGATCTCGCGCGTGATGGCCTCCCGAATTTGCTCGACCGTCGTCAGTGCCTCGACGGCCTCCCATTTGTCGAACACGGCGGGACACTCCGGCTCGTCCAGCGGGTCATGGTATGTCGACATGTAAGGGTGTTCGAGCGCTTGAGGGACCGTGTACCGCACGTTCGGGTCGAACGTGAGCAGGTGGTTCAGCAAGTCCACCGCTTGAAAGGGTCAGCGGGATTATGTATCTGCAGCTGGCGTGACTCACCTTGCGGGTCGGCGTCTGGCAGAACGAGGCGAAGGGGGACGGGCTCCGAGTGGGGCAAAGATCGCATGTATACTGCAGCCTTCTCGCTGCCGACGCGGGATATCACTTCGTCAGGAGGCGTGCCCAGGATGTCCAGGATGAGGTTGAGCTGGTCCACATAGCTAGCGCGAGTTAGCTATGCGCTAGAATCAAGCGGATCATACTCACTCCTTGCCCTTGAAAAGGGGTTTACCGCCTAATAGCTCGGCGAGAATACAGCCGATAGCCCAAACATCGACTGCTCATTCAGCGCCACCCTGTTTCCCCGTGACAACTCATACGTACTGGCAGTAGTATATTGTGTGTTTGAGAGCATGATCTCCGGGGCGCGATACCACCTCGTCGCGACATCTGATGTATATCAGTCGACACAACGGAGTTTTGCCATCTCCACGTACACTCTGTCAAGCGCATCTCCTCGCCTGGAGCAGCCACGGGTCGGTACCCTCTGGCCAGGCCGAAATCGCAGATCTTGAGCTCGCAGTCGGCATTCACAAGCAGATTGCCGGGCTTGAGGTCACGGTGAATGACATTTGCCGAATGCACATACTGCCATTGATCAGCTTCTATCTGGCTATGCTGGCCGTGCCTCTCACCTTCATGCCCCGCAGTAGCTGGTAAAGGAAGTATTGAATATGTGCGTTACTGAGCGCTTGACCCGACCGGACAATCTGGTGCAGGTCTGCCTCCATCGGCTCGATGTAGAGGTATCTACGGGTCTCAGTACGGGATTACAGGCCGTTCCGCCGTCCAGACTTACATCTCGTTGTACCCCTCCCATACATAGTCCAAATCAATCAGACTAGCAGGTCAGCACCGAGCTCACATATCAGATGAAGGGATTCACGTACCCTGTGAGGTTCTCGTGGCCACCGAAATGCCTGAGAAGCGTGATCTCCCGAAGCGCCCTTCTGGCCAGCATGACCCGGTCGAACACCCTCGTGATGCACTTGACGGCGAGTGTCTCCCCCGACAGTGTATCCTGGACCGATATGACGAGACCGTATGCGCCTTGTCCCAGCGGCCGCAGGAGCTTCCATCGTGATGGAAGGTGGAACAGCCGCGACAGCGTATGTATCGTCTGGTAGTCCCTGCACTGCATGAGTACATCGTCCTGGACCCGTTAGGAGGTGACCTACCTTGCTTTGAGCGACCGTTCGGATAATGGATGATCATCATCTTCTGGTCTGGCTCGCGAGCTAGGCAAGCCGTCCACGCCCGCTTGTCCCCTCTTCGCTGCTGCCGCCATCTTGCTCGCCCCCGTCTTGGGCGTGGAAGTCGGCCCGGACGCGCCTCCGGCGACGCCGGTACCGCTGCTTCCGCCTGCTGTCGCAGCGGAAGACATGCTCGCCATACCGAGCACTGCTCTGCTGGAACTACTTGGCCCTCCGGCGCTCCCGGCAGTCATGACCCCGCCGCCGCCGCTGGCACTTCCGCTCCTGCCTGGTCTATTCCGCCGGTCGAGCTCGGACATCTCGCTGAGTGCACTCCGCCCGCCTGCGCTGCTCAGACCTTCTTCCCCTCCGCTGGCTGCGCTGTGCCGCCGCTGTCTTGGCCGGCTCTCCCCTGCTCCTGGAGCGGCAGATGAGGATGAACTGCTGCCTGATCCTGATCCCGAGCGCGATTTCTTCGACTGCGAAGCGGCTGGATGCGTAGACGTCGCTGGCGTCTGGACATATCGCCTGGAAGAAGACCCTGCGTCCGACGAGGACGAGGACGAGGACGCGCTTGTTGTGCCCGAGCCGGACGACGAGGCCGAGCCGCCGGACCCAGTACGACGCCGGCGACTCCGCGGCGGAGGCGGTGGTGATCCGGCCGTTGGACGAGGGATAATCCGGGAGCTGGACATGGACGTCGTGCCGGACTTGGACCTCGGCCGCATCGATGATGCCGAGTCTGGGCCAGAGACGAGCACGGACCCGCTTGGCGTGGACGCAGCCGTCAAAGATTGGGATCGAGGTGGTCGCGAGCGCGGCACGACGTGGATCGGTCCGTCGTCATCGTTGTTAGGCGAACGGGGCGACAACGCCGACATGGCACCAAGTATAGTCTTGAGCGGCAACAACTCAACGCCCGTTCAGGCGGTACAGTTGGCAAGTGACTCGACTCCTTATGGTTATGCCCCGGCCGTCCGAGACGGCCCTTGTAGAAGATGCTGTACAAGCACTATCGCTCAGACAGGCTGATGCAGTGTGCGCCTGGTCACTTGCCGCTGCCGAGCCACTGTGCAGGTGACACCGACTGAACCGGCCGGGAACGAGGGTGTTTGTGCCGATAGACCGGAGCGGTAAAGTTTGGCTTGGATTCTAGCCGAAGAGAGCCGGGCGGCGGTGTGTGCACGAGTCCAGGCTCGTGCAAGGGCGTCGTCTGCCCCTCGCTACTGTGCAGCAGCTGTACTCGGTGGTCACGCGCAGTCTACCCACAAACGTCTGGTTCGTAGAAGCAAGGACGGATAAGAGGAAGCTGAGATAGAGCGGGAAATAATAATGAACCGCACAGTAGTTGCCGGTGTCGAGAGTGTGCCAGCGAGTGCGGAGCTGAGCCGTTACAACTTTGTCCCTGAATAACGGCCAAACCGTCGATCAATCGTCCCTCATCGCTTCAAGCCTCTTTGCCCGTTTGGTCCGCTCTGATCCCGATCTCATTCATACCCCTGCATACCCCCAGCAGAGATTCGATTAGGCTCGCTCGCTTGCTGCCTGGCTGGCTGGCTTGCACGGGCGGCCAGCTGTCGCACGCCGCAAGCTTCGGCCAAGCGTCGGACGATCTATGGGGCGTGGCGTTGTTATCAGTTTACCTCATTCCGAACGACTGATTCGGAGATTCCAGCGAGGGCCATTCTTGGGGAGGAGGCTACGGCGTCCGCGTTGTGAGAACAGCTCTTATGCCGATGACTCTTCATGTGAAACTCTCATGCGGTCCTTGTGATCTCGAAACTCTCTGAGCTCCGGTGCACAGCTCGCGTATGACACATCCCTGATCTCCGGTCTCAGAGCCGGTCTCAAATGACTTCACAAGCCGTGAACACCGCGTATTATACTATTGCAAGGATGCATGTCCGGGTGACTACCCTTGACCAGGCGGCCCCGACGCCTACTCCTTCTTCTGCACGTGGCCATCCTTGACCTCTACCTCCTGCACAAATCCCTTGGCCTCCTTACCGCCGCCGAACCCTTCGTCTCGCGCCTCGACCTCCTGCTTGGCCACTTCTTGAGTCGGCACGACCGGTTCCGTCCGGTCGGCCTCGCCCTCGAGCTCGCCCTCCTCCACCTGCTCTGGGTCGACGGGCGCGGCCCGTGCGCTTTGCGTGCGCAGGATGTGCGTCGGGGCAGGGACCTCGCCGCGCAGAGCCTCGACGCCCGCGGCGGGGTCGTTGGTCGGCAATGCAGACCACGGCAGCTTAGGTTTCGGCCGCTCGATCAATGGGTTCGTCGCTGCAATAAGGCCGAGTCGGCGCTCGTTCAGCACGTACTTGATCCGTGCCATCGCTTTCCGGCACTAAAACACGTCAGTAAGTTCCGTACCGCCCGGAAAGCGCCTCTCGCGAGGCGCCAAGGAGAAGATCACGGGACCTACCCGGAAAGACCGCTTCTGGATGAGTTCCCAGCTGACACGGGGGTTGATGCCCAAGCGGGCGTACTCGAAGCCCTGGGTCGCGAGGAGGTTGCGCTCTTTGAGCAGCACATACCACAGGGTATGCAGGTCGGCAAAGCTCTTTTGCCGCAACTCGTCTGCGGACCAACTCCGTCCTGCAGAGGTCAGCCGCTGTCCTTGTCCGGGGCTGGGGCACGCTGGCGCGTGGTTGCGGAGAGCAGGGACGCACCACTTCTCAAGTTGGCGTCGTCTGCGGCTCTGGGCTCGAGCGAGCCTGCGTTGACGGGCGGAGCGGTGCTCTCAGCCGTTAAGGGCTGCATGGCGCTCTCTGGCACGCGGAAGAACTGCCATAGCGGATGCCGCTTCGGCGGCGCCTTGCCCGCGATGCTCTCGAGGTACGCCGCGCTAGGTGGGTACGTGTCCGGTTCGGGAAATCCGCTGGGCAGCTGAACGGGGACCGTCCGTGCGGGCCGGTGAGGGATCAGCTTGCCCTTGGCCGTGAACCGCATAGATGGGTCGAGAGGAGAAACGAGCACTTTCGGCTGCTTGAAGTTCTTGATCACGGACGAGCTCGAGTGCGGCCCGTCGTCTCCTTCTGAGCTCGAAGACGACGCGTGCTCGACGGGTTCCGATGGCGGCTGCGATGGGGCGAGAGTCGAGCCGGACGAGCCGGACTCGGGAAGGTGAGATGAGTGAGGCGTGGGTGAGATGCTCGTCTGAGGAGCGGCTCCGCCCTGACCCGGATTAGGCACCCGGCGGCTCTCGGTGTGCATCAAGCGCAGTAGGCGGGGTACGCGCGACATGTTGACTGGTCTAGCGGTATGTATGCAAGTCAGATACGCGATCTTTGTGATTTCGCTACACTTGCAACGGGTCTCCGAACTGGAAACGAACCCGACTTTGTGGGAGAAATCGGTAAAATGGCTCAGCGTAAATATTCGTACAAGGTGGCATCGGTGTGTCCAGCAGCAGCCATGCCATGGGTATCATCAGGCAGAGCAATGCATAGACGACCAAATCTATACTCTGAATAGCCTCAGACCTCGACAGCTTCAGCTGCATGCAAGCCCCATTCTTCTCGAACACCGCTTCCCAAAGAGTTCAGCGTTCGGTCTCCTTCGGCAGACTACGACTCATGAGCTGACGGCCTGGTGGCAGGTATCGAAGGCGTGCCGCCTCGGCAGACTCAAGATAACTCACAAGCCATATTCTTCGTACCCTGCAATTGGCGTACACCCTCACATAGCTGACGTAGGCGAACTGCCCAGATGGCAAGTCTGCGATCTTGCGCTTCTTCTTGCTTCGAGCGCTGTGCTGTTCTTTCCCGTCCTTCGCAAGCTGCCCTTGTGGCAGACTTTGAAACAGCGGCATGAGCGCGATAAGATTTATGTTGAACTCGAGCCAGGGCGTCATCGTCGACGCTGTCTTTTTCGGCAGAACGAGCGGTAGATGGATCAATGGCGGGTCCCGGTGAACGTGGAGCGAAGGCTGGGTCTGCAACGATGAGCGCGTACATTCGAGCGATCCAGACCGGTTCGATGGCTCACTCCGGCGAGCGGAGAAGGTGCAGAGCCGGCTGGATTGGAGATCGTGCCACGCGACTCACCTTGAAGGTTGAACACCTCACGACTCCCTCTCGTCCTTTGACGTCCACAATCCCAAACTCGAGAGAGAAGTGTCGGCGTCCTAGGCGCTTGACCTGCCACCCTATCCATTCGAGCTCGGCTCCCAGCGGCGCCTCCAGCTCGTCCTTGTCATTGAGGTCTCGATGCGCAGCAGCGACTCTTCTCCGTCGGTGTTCCGTGACGGACAGACCGGCTTGTATCCACGTGCCTCCTACATCCGGGCTCTGCAAATGCACGACGTCGCCCTCGATATCGCCCCTCGTCGACGGGTGTTTCGGCACATAGGTGAATCCAGGCCGCTGGTCCCACTTCGAGAGCGGCTTGGTGGCTGTGTCTGGCAGAGTGGTGATTAGGCTGTCGTCAGGTAGAGATGGATCGATATGTGATCGCCAGAGCGGTGATAGAGCTGGTGAGGATGCGCTATTGAGCAGCGTCAGGAGTTGCGGCTAACGCGAGTGAGCTACCGTGTTAACCGACAGACCGGAATGTCAAAACGACCACGCACGGTTGTGTGGTGGACGTATTGAGCAGACACGTACCTGTATAGCCCCCGCCAGGAGCGTCATGACCGCCTTGTCTTCACCCTATTCATGCAACTCAATTTGAGGGGGAGAACAGGAGGAAAGGAGACAAGAGCACAACCGGGGAAATAAGTGGACGACCTCCACTTTGGACGACCACCGACTTTCTCAGTCCTTCCTCTGCGTCCTTTGTCTTCTTTCTTTCCTTAACCTGCTTAGACAGCTGACCACTCTCCGGTGGTGGCTCTTGAGATGGCGGACAGGGTCTCGACGGCTCTACGCGAGCTGCGCGATGCGCTACGTGCCGACTTCCCGGACGCCGACTCGTTCGCCGCATCTCTTGCTTCGACGATGCAGGAAATCCACCGGCAGGTTTCCAGCGTCACTTCGACAGACTCTTCTCGCCTGAACGACATATTCCGGGCGGTTGAGAGATACATGCCCAGTATACAGGTTCAGCTCCTTGTCCGCTGCGTGCCGACGTTCCTCGACGCGCTTTCAAGCGACCAAAGGGACCTCCTCGACAGGATGTTCGTTCCTCCCAAAGCGGCCGAGAACCTCAGTCTGCGACGGACAATGTGCGCTATCGCGTACCAGAACCTCCCTTCCCTTTTGAACGCCAACGCTGTGACGCCGCTGCCGGCGCAGTCGAGGCAGTTCCTCCTGGACATGCTCGACCGCCTAGCGGGAACGTACAGCATCGACGACCTTTACTGGTCGGTATGGGGCCAGGATGGGGTCAGCGGGGACGAGAAGGAAACGAGTATACGAAAGCTCAAGTGGGATGAAGCCGTCAAAAGCTTGATGAGCGTGCCTGCCAAAGTCGCGAATGCCGTCGGCAGGTGGAAGGCGGAGCGGTGGGCAGGTGACACACCGGACAGTCTGACCCCGAGGTACGTCTCCGGTTGGGGAACTCCTCGACGACAAGCTGATCGATAGGGTATTCTTCGATTCTGTATCGGTGAAACTCGAGGCTCTAATGTACGAGCTGGCGCAAGCTGCCGCTGTCAAAGGTATTTCACCGTGATCACTCGAGGGAAGTATGCTAATCGGTGCAGCTCACGCAGCCAACGTCCGGCTCGTGCTGCAACGGATGGCATCCTTGGGACTAGTCCGACCTCCGGTGCAGCTCAGGGCCGATCCTATCCCCTCGTTCTTCTCCGCAGTAATGCCCGAACTCCTTCTCCATCTCCACCCGCCAGCCAATTCGCCACTCCAGCCTTATCCGCAGGGGTACCTCCCTGAAGTGTTCCTCTCCTTGCCAACAAGCGTTCTCAACACCTATGTCTCTTCTCTCATTCAGCACCTGTCAGCCCACCTCGTCCCCGCCGAAGCGCCATTATCGACGTCCTCGCCCGACGCAAGAATACGGAGAGCAGCTGAGGTGCTTCGAAGCGTTCTGGGGCCGGCACAGCCAGGCGGAGAGGCCTGGGAAGGTGTACTGCAGTACCTCGTGCAACGCAAGACGTTGAGTCCGATGTCGACAGGGGACCAGATCCAGACGAGGATGATCATTGCTTGGGTTGGTTCGTCCGGATCGAAAGGTGCGTCTAGCCTCTCTGCTCTGTCTAAACGGCACTCATCGACCAGCATCCCGAGCCCTGATCAACGCACTGATGGACGTCTGGACCGACGCAAAAGCCATCCGCTTCGCGCTCTACTCCCAGCAATTTCGTCAGTGGCTCCGTCGTCATCGCAAGCTATAGGTTGCTGACTATCCAGATCTCACACACGCCCTCTTGCTTAGCCTATCGCTGCTACCGCCGCTGGACCCATTCCTTGTCGAGCTATCGTTCCGCCCGAGATTCATCATGGCCGTTCAGTCCTACTTGGCCCATCCTGACAGCTCTATCCGCCGCCTCGGCATGCTTACAGCCGAGATCATCTCCATGCTAAGCATCGAGGAGAGCGCCTCGGACTTGGAGTATCAGCCGGGCGTGGACGCCGAGATCGAGGAGCTCAAGGCGGGTCTGGAGGTGGATGAGGAGGGCAACCCGAAGTCGGCCAGCGGAAGCAGGACCGGAGGACCACCTAAAGGCCGGAAGCGACTACGGTTCGACAGTAGTATCTGGGACGGGAACGGAGATGGCGGGGAGGAGTGCCGGTGGCTGAGAGCTTGTGTGGGCACAACAGACGGCGACGTCGGCCTCGGTCGACACGAGGTGGAGGGAGATAATGGCTGGATGCTAGGGTGGGATCGACAACCGGTTGCAGAAGCGAGTCGGTCACCAGAAGTAGGACCTTCATCGCTTCGGACACGAGAGAAGCCAAGAGGCCGATCAGAGACGGTTGCACCTCGCCATACCACCGCCACACGGAAGAAGCCTATGCCCAAGATAGTCATGCTGGACCCGGCACAGGAAGACGATCCTCTCGAAGGGTATGCGTCCGCATCGCCCAGCTCGTCCCGGTCGGCATCGCCTACGCCCGAGTACCTCGCCGAAGTGGCGGCCGATCCGACGCTCGCGCTCGATGGCGCGCAGAAGAAGAAGACGACTCGGCCGGTGTACATAGGTCAGCTTCTTCAGCTGCTGAAAGAGAGGGACAAGCCAGAGAGTATCGAGATGGCTCTGCAGTGGGGCGAAGGGTTGGTCCGCGCCAAGCGGACCTTCGGTACCGAGCTCGGTCAGTCGAACCCCCCAGGCCGTTGGTATAGCTGACGCCAGTAGCGGAGAATGCGACAAATGTGGCTGCTTTGGCTATTGGGTTGGACGACGCCTTCAACCTTGACGATTTCGAAACGCGGCGACAGGGCTTGGTCACTGCCCTTGTTGCCTGTGCGCCAAGACAAGTCGCCCCCTTCCTCACCGAGCAGTACTTCAACACCCAGTACTCGCTGCACCAAAAGTCGGTCATGCTCACAGCGCTTGCGATGGGAGCCCGAGAGCTTGCGGGTATGCCGACCATACAGGCGGCCACGACAACGCGGCGGATCGACTTCCCGAGTAAGACGCTCCCGCCGCAATTGCACCGGCAGTACATCGGCCCGAGCGACCAGCGACCACTCATCCATGGATCGGACCGCGTGCCAGATCAGCTCGAACAGGCCATCGACGGCGTGAGAGGCTTGATCCTCAGTCGCGGTGCGGAAAAGGGGGAAGAGCAGTACCCCGAGTTGAGGCGGGAAAAGCGATTACGCCTCGGCGGCGTCGCGTCCAAGCGGGGCCTCGTTGCTGAGGTCGGGTCCTTGGCTGCGAGGCAGGCGGAAGAGGAGACCGCTCTGGCCACTCAGGCGGCACATGCGCCCGTCGTACCGTTCTCTCAGGTCGCCGCCGAGTACTTCATCATGCCGCTGATCAATCGCTTCTGGCAGCACTTTCACGACACAACTGTCCGGCAGGCGCGCGCAATGGCGGTCAAAGGCGGCAGCTCGCGCATCGGCGCATCTGGCGCAGGCATGGTGCTCTCTCCAATGGGTCTCGAGAAACTGCTCATGACCCTCGCGCTATTGCTCCACGCCGCGCGGCTCTCGTCAGCCTTCTTGGCGGTTCTGTGCCCGGAAGCCCTCGAGCTTGCAATGACACTGGGGCTGCAGCACCCTTCCCGGCCCGAAGACCACTTCATCCCTCCGAGCGAGGACCCGGCCGAGCCGGGCGGGATCACTGAGAGTCAAGTGCTTGGCGCGGCGCTCGAACTTGCCCTCGTATGCCTCGACGGGGCGGTCGACCTCGACACCGGGAGAACCCTCGCGACGGACAAGCCCGAGCTCGTCCTCGCTTTAGGAGAGTGGGCTTCCAAGGTGTTCGAGGCGGAAACCAAGGGTGGGAAGGTCGCTGCTGGTCAAGGGGGCCAAGGCGGTAGAGAAGGGAGAATCAGAGCGAGTGCCGCGGGCGTGCTGCTCAAAGTGGCGGACATTGGAGAGAAGTGGGGACATCTCGGCCTTCCAAGGATGTAGTCACCATGAGGGAAGAGACGCTCCCGGTCGCCCGGTTGAAACGACTCTCCATATGGGATGCATGCATCCGTGAAGGTATCATATATCCCTGACCCGGTTTAGTCGTCGAAACATCATGATCTCGCTCTATGCCTTCCTCTTGGACCGCTTCTTGAGCCGATCTCTGACTGATCCCCTGTTGAGCCGTAATCGATTCTTGATGCTGACGCCCGACCAGGACGAGCGGTACAGCCATCGGAGCAGCAGCCACTTGCTCGCCAGTATGAGCGTGGCAGTCAGTCTGGCCAAGCGTTAGCGAGTTGGTTTCGCTGCCTGCGGCAGCGCGACTCACATGGCCATGCCGACGAGACTGTCTCCGCCGGCTTGACTGTCCCACACGAGCAGTGCTCCTGCCAAGATCCATACCGTGAACATCATCCACCACATAGTCACCTCGAACCACCACCGGTCGAGGCCTGGGAGCGACCGGTCTGACCGTTGACTCCGGCTATTGGATTCGAGCCGTTCGGGGTCGTAGCCTTTCGCGCAGGCAACGGAGCAACACGTCGTGGCTTCTGAGCAGCATTGGGCGTGAATGAGAAAGACGCGAAGGCCGAGGAGGGCGAAGCTCGTCAAGAAGACGATTCCAGCTGGACAAAAGTCAGCGTCAATATGGCATTTTGGTGTATGGTGGGCTCACCTGCGCCGAGGGCGAGAAGCAGGGCGGAGAGGATAGCGGTGTTGCTTGACAAGGTGGATGACCATGGTTGACTTGGTATCGTGTAGAGGATCTGAAAATTCGCCTGCCCGCTGCTCACGGTCAGTCATTCACAAGTCATGGGTTTCTGACACAAGCGAACCTTGGCTCCTGCCATCCCCAGGCGCCGAGACCAACGCCGTCTTTGCTTGTGAAGTAAAATCGCCACTGAGCAGGAACGAATTCGCTGCCGCTCGTCGCCAGGACGAGCATCAGGAGCGGCACCATCACTGCGGTGGCGTACGTCGAGAACGCGCATGACACCTTCCACCCGCTCCACGCGCATACGGCCGAGCACCCGTTTTTGAAGCTGCGCCAGGCTGATGATCGCGCGTTGCGATCTCTTGCAGCTTGGATGGCAGCTTTGGATGCGTAGTCGGCAGCGTTAGCTGCCGCCGCGGCCGTTCTCTTCCCCTTGCTTGTTGCTTTTTGAGTAGTTTTGCGATGCTTTTTGGCGTTTGAGCGACGAGGGAGTGCCGGAGCCGGGGAAGGGTCGCGTGGTGGCGGTGAGGGTGGATCTTCACGCGGCGTTGGACGAGAACTCTTCGACCTTCTCGGGGGTGGTTCCTCTTGCGGCGGCGGGGGATCATCGATCGTGAGAGCAGAGGGCGGCGTATTGGGTAAGGGGAGGTGCCGCTCGGCGGTGGGCAGTGGGGAGACATCGGCGGATTTCGTGGTGTCAATACCGGGCGGACGAGACATGGCGGATCACAGTATCCTCGTGCCAGAACACGAAGCCTGCTTCGGTGCTCTCAGGCAGGCGTTTTTTGATAAAACACTCGTCTTCAACTGCAGAACATCGTTCGTATAGGTGTGTCGGTGCGACGATACACACAGTATTATTCTCAAAAAGGTTCGAAACGGAACGATAGTGATGGAAGCCTAGGACAGCAGGCGAGCTTCGTTGGCTTGAGACAGTCATCGCGCCCGAATCGCGGTGTAACGCCTCAGAAGTTCCTTCCTTTGCTTGCGCTCCCTCGCAGGTGCGATCATTTCGCACAAAGGATGGTCGAGGGGCACAATCGACGAGACCGACTTTTGCTCCTGCTTATACAGCGTGTTCATACACGTGCATCGCGATGGTACAACAGGAATATCTATGATGAACTGATTGTTGACGCCTTCCGACTCAGACATTGTCACAGCCCTGAAGCGGGTCAGGCGCGTTCAGTCGCTCAGCTCGGAGGACGAATCGTCCTGGAAACATCAGTAATGATCGCAGCATGTGCTGACGGACGCCTACCTGTCCAAAGAATGCAAACGCCTTGCTCTTGCTTTCGTGCAGATTCGGTCGTTTTGGCCGCGGAGTTCCCTGTCCCGCTGGCGACCCGCCAGCACCGCGATCCTCGTCTTTACTCTCGTCCGGTCGCCGATCTTGCGCCGAGACAGAGGAGCCGGTCGGCCGCTGCGCTGAGAGGGAAGACGGTACCGGCGACGACGACGTGTCTGCGCCATCAGGGCGCACCCCTGACCCGCTGGTCTGGAGCTGCAATGCGTCGTCGTCATGCGCCGATGTCTCAGCTCGGCCTTCGCTCGCCTTGTCCGCCTGCAGCTTCTGGTGCTGCAGGGCATGGATAAGGTGCCGCTCGGAGATCGGCGGCGGACCGCGGCACTTGCTTGCGAACCGACTTGGCGTGTCGACGCCAGACTTGTACCCAGAGGAAGGCTGGGCCAGCATGCTCTGCAGCGTGTTGTTGCTGTTTGGCACGTGATCGGACACAGGCGAAGACGGCGTCGTAAGACCGCTCGACTTGCTGCAAAATCGTCAGCGGACCCCTACCATTGCCTACTCGCGGTGTCGAAACTCACTCGTCAATGTCGAACTGCTCTTCCTCCTCTTCACGCTCTTGAGGTTCCGGCTCCTCCTCTCCCTCGTCCTCCTCGTGATGTGTCTCTGCGGCAGGGTCCTTCAACCGCATTTCCGCCTGCTTGCGCTTCTCAAACTGGTTTGTACGGGGCGAGGGGTCATGGTCCTCCTCGACCACGACGAACGATTTCTGTTTCTCTCGGTCGTTCCACCGGAGCGTCCGGGAAATCGAGTTGAACCAGTCCGTCGAGGCTTTATCCGCGCAAACCGTTGGGAAGGGGTACTTGCTCGCGGAGATCTTGATGTGGTCTCCTTCTGCACATATTGTTAGCAACCAGCGGCGATGAAGGGTCTTGACGGGACGCACGCTTGAGCTCAACTCTGCCACGGCCGTCGAATGACGCCCAAGCAGTGCTCCGCGAGTTATACGGCACACAAATCCGTAGCTCCATGCTGTCAGGCAGAAGCATTGGCCGGAAAGACAGCGTGTGAGGGCAAATGGGCGAGATGAGCAGTGCGGGGATCTGCGGGTGGACAAGCGAGCCGCCTGCCGAGAGCGAGTAAGCTGTCGATCCCGTAGGGGTAGCCAAAATCAGCCCGTCGGCTTGTACGGTCGTCAAGTGATGCTCGTCGCCTGCGTCATCAGCTTTGGAGTCTCCCGAGTCGTGCCCAATGTACTGACCGAACAGCTCCAATAGCGAAACGAACGGGCTCGGCCCACGATCGACGACGAGATCGTTCAACACCTCGAACTGCTCGACAGGTCTCGTCGAGAAGCACATGATCTCCTTGTCCTTGCCCTCCCTACACGGAGCGCAATTGGAACTCGGCCCCTCGAGCGCCTCCCATCCGCCCTGGTCCACCTGGTTGATGAGGATCTCGCCTCCGGGTTTCTTGATCGCCTTGCGCTTCTTGCCGGCCACCTTGTCATTGGCCATGAGCTCTTCTGGCGCGATGGCGCGGTAGACAGTACACGTGAACCGCATGCGGAGGTTGACACGGATCCCGTCGTCGATGACCCGGTCCATCGTCTGCTTGTAGTCTGAGAAATCAAAGTTGGTAAGGAACCCAAGCGAGCCGAGCGCAAACGGCAGTACGGGAGGGACGATCTTCTGGAACAGCCAAGAAGTGAACAAGACGGTGCCGTCTCCGCCGAGAGTTACGACAAAGTCGAAAAGGTGAGGCGAATTCGAGCACATCTCTGCTGTCCAGTACCGCAGCTGGCCCAGGTCTTTCTTCTTGGCGGAGAACTCGCTGATGCTGGCGGTGGAAGACTGTGCCGACATGGAAGGCAGTGAAGCTGTCGAGGACGAACGCCGGCGGGTGATGGGCTCGAACAGCTCAGGGTGGTCTCGCTGGATACCGGCGGCGTCGAACCGCTTAGATTGCCGTAGCTGCGCATCGACATAGACGATCAGACCTCTGTCTGGCGACGACGAAGGTGTTGCGGGGGTAGTGGAACCATTACCGTGTCCGTTGGAAGCGGGAGGTTTCCGCATCATGAGATACAGCGCGAGTTCGCGAGTGAGCTGAATCAGACGATTATCTCTCGCCTTGGTGACGATCAAGACCGTTTGGATCTTGGACCGCACACGCGTTCGTCCAAGCTCCTTGCTCATTTCTCGCACGCCCTGTGCCGTCTCCGCCAGCTGCTTCGTCAGGCTCCCGCCTGCTTCCTCGTCCTCGTCATCGCCGTTGCCGCCGAACCCGCCGTCGAAGCCGAACGAAGACGACAGAGCCCCGTTCACGCTCGACCGGTCAGAGTCGTATCCGCCGCTAGACGAGGGTCCTCGTCGAGAAGACGAGGCACCGGGCGTCTGCATCTGCGAGTGCGCAGCGGCGGCTTGGTGCCGCAAGTGGGTATGTGATGGTACGTGCGCCCTCGTTTTGCTTGAGTGGACGGTGTGCTGCTGGTGATGTCCCGAACCGCCGTGCGAGGAAGCCGATTCGGAAAGTGCTCGATCGGTGCCGGGCGGCGAGGCGGGGCCGCTGCCGATAGCGGCCTTGTTCTTCAGCCAGTCCTGCAGAGAGCCGTTCCCATGCCTGTCGAGCAGAGAATGGATAAAGCACGGCGAAGCCTGTGAAGGCTGGTGACTGTGATGACCGGCCCCATGCGATGGTGGAGACTGTGGCGAAGGCGGGCTGAGGGTTGCTCCGTGATCGACAGAGCTGATTTTCGACAAAGGCGAGGGCGGAGCAGGACCCCGTATCCGGGCACTTTGCGGGACGGGCACAGAGGGTGTGCTTGATCGGCTGGACGAGCCAGATGCGGGTGTTATGGGCACCGGGGCAGATATAGGTGCAGCGTCTGCGCACAGGTCGTCGCTAGATGGTGATTGGACAGTAATGGCTTCGGGTCGCGAAGCGGTGACTGATGAAGCAGGCGACATATCGTTATGTCCTACTTGGGCAAGAAATGTAGATGTTGGAGAGATGTGAGAGGGCGAAAGGCTCAAAGAGGCTCTCGCTTCCAGTATTTATGGCTATATTCGAGGTTGGACCAAGTGGCTGGACGTTCAGCCGATTCGAAAGGATTGACTGAGGAGATGGTTGTATCCCAGCGGCCCCGTCGGTCGGCAGTGGACAAAGCCGAGGTGGAGGCAATTGAGCGGCGTGTTTGCGTGAGGTCGCGAATTCGGTCTCCGACACGAGAAGAATAAACCGTCAGACCTTCAGACACAAGCCTGCCGACCACAAGAGAGCCGGTGCGGTAAGCAGGACAGCTGTGTATCGAAGGGGTGGAGACGATCCCTGTCAGCAAGAGAATCGGCGGTCAGCTAATTAGTGGACCAGGCGAGACGATGATCATGGCATCACTCACAAGCTCCGCCGGAACATCCCTTGTGTCCAAAGGATTCCCACGTCATGTGCTCTTGTGTGTTTAGCGCTGCCGGCATATCGTCCCGGGCATCGGGGCACAGTCGCTCGTCGCTGACCGGAGAGAGCGTCCTTTCTACATACCTTCTGGCGTGATACTCCGCTTCTGATCAGATAGCATCGCTCCTGCGCGCGAGTGATCATATCCTGATCATATTGCACCGTCACTCTTCTCCTACGGCTAGACATGACTGCTCAATAATCGATACCTCGATATACAATCACGCCTCGAACGCGCCGCGCCTGCGAACATTACGCCTCTTTCCGCGCCTCCAGACCCAACTTTCCGGACAACATGCCAGCTTCTTCGTTGTCTCCGCCTGGTTACCGATCATCAAATGGCGTCGGGCCATACCCCCAACCCATGCCGGCTTTCCGACAACGCAGGTCGTCGAGCGCGGTCCAGTCCGTCGCTGCCACGGCGGCCGCCGGTTCATCCGGCGGGACTTCTCCCTCGGCTTCGTCCTCCGCCTCGGACGTCTCTGCCTCTCCGTCGACTTCCCCCGTACGAACCTCTGCGACTCTGCCAAAGCCGAAACAGCACCGGGCAGATCGGTCGGAAGGACCAGCGAGCTATCGCTCAGAGTCGGTCCCTTCGCTTGTGCCAAAGGGAAGCAATGCCTCTCTGCGATCCGAATCGTCCGGTCCTAATCCGCCGTCGTTCCACTCGACCGAGGCGCCTGCGCCGTACGCATATGCAGACCATCATCATGGGTCGCCGTTCCAGGCTATCCCGCGGCACATGAAGGAGACGCTGTCGCGACGCTCGTCAGACGAGGAGTCCCTCGCTGAGGAGGGCGAGGCGACACCCTTATTGGCGGGCGGGTCCGCCGAAGGCGAGGTGCAGGGTGGGAAATGGTACCAGGGTCCTATCTTTGTCGCAGGTGTCAAGCTCGGTGTGTTGTTCATCGTCTTCACAGCGATCGTGGCAGGGACCTTCTGGTTTGGACTGCCAAAAGTGGATCCGTAAGTCTGATCAAAACGCCCAGCCGAACGTCAGGCGCTGACGAACTGCAGTGAGGACAAGGGTACACTAAAGCTTCCCCGATCCTTCGCCGACCTGCAGGCTCTCAAGTGGGTGATTTGCTGCTTACTGAGTCTACTGGTGCTCACACCCACAGTGGCCTGTTCCAGAAGTACAAGGCGCGATATCCCTTCCGACTCTTGGCATGCGGTGCGGTCTCGTACCTCTTGTGAGCCAGATCATCCGAAGCACATGACTGCATGCTGAGCTTCCAGTGTCCAGACGTTCTCGCTGCCTGGGTCAATGTACATTTCAATCCTGTTCGGAGCGGCTTACGGCTTCGGCTGGGGACTTCTGCTGTCTTGCATCGTGCGTGCCTCGTTGCCAGGTGATCTAAACATAGCTCACAAAGTCAGTGCGATTCCGTCGGGTCAATCTTCTGCTACACGCTTTCCTCGCTCCTGGCACCGCCTTTGCTCGCTCTGCCGTTCTACCGCGCCCGGGTCGAGACATGGCGCACCAAGATCATGGGCGACCCTTCTCGCGGGAAGCAAGTGTCGTGGACCGACGTCTTCGCTTTCCTCCTCGTCCTCCGCATCTCGCCCTTCCCGCCGCACTGGGTCGCCAACTTTGTTGCGCCGCACCTTGGCATCGGCGTCGGCCTCTTCTGGCTCACGTGCTTCATTGGCATTGCGCCCGTTTCTGTCATTCACGTCACGATCGGCTCGTCCCTCGACACGATGACGTCGGCGGCCGACTTCCACCTCCTCTCGCTACGGAACGTCCTGGGTCTTGTCGCCGTGATCGTTGCAGTGTTGATCCCCGTCGGCCTTAAGCGTGTCTTCAAGAAAGACCTAGGCGAGCTTGGCGAGGCCGAAGGAGTTCTCGAGGAGACGGCTGTCGCAGACAATGTCGTCGACGTGCCGGTCGTTCACCCCGTATTGGAATATGGCCAACACGCCACGCCGAGGCGGTACCACGCCGTCGACTCGGGCGTCATCCTTGCTGGACCGAGCGCAGGCGACCCGAACCTCGATACAGGCCTCGTTCTGCCTGCGAGCCGGAAAGGCAAAGGCCGGGCACTGGAGATCATCGCCGACGTGGGAGAAGACGAGAGCGAGGGAGAGATGTTGCCCGCCGATGAGGGAAGCGGCGAGTACGACGTGTTCAGCGTCAGTGGCGAAGGCGTCGGCCCGGTCAAGATCGGGAACGAGGTCTTGCGCGGTGCGGTATCTCGCCCAACGGTCAAGCTCGGTGGTGGATACGGGGCTGTCGGCCAGACGAGGCCTTCGGGATTCAGTGCTGCCGCGCGCTAAGCCGGAGTCGTGTAGTATCTAGTGTAGCTTTTCGCTAATCTTGTCACATGTATCATACGTTACCAGCTGCCGAAACCCTTGACAAGTGAGCTAATTGCTGTGCATGCGGTTGAGTTTTACGAATACATGTTGTCTGGAAACCACTAGCCCTTGGCTGCGCCGCTGTCCTGCTCAGAAGCGGGTGACGTCTCTGCCGAAGAACCAAGCCAGGGCCCAGTACATCGGGACAAGCAGCTTGTTGCGCCAGCCCATCGCTAGTGTCATATAGTATGATCTCCAGACGATCCAAGCTGTTATTCTGCGCTCACAGTCAGCGGTGATACCAGCCGACACCGAGGGGATGAGGGGGCTCACCCTGCTAATCTGCTTCTTGGGCCGGTGATGTTCTTGCTTGACCGATCGACGATCGCCTAGGGCTTATGAGCCAACCCCCTGTAGCACACGCCAGTCTGAACTTACCCGCTCGTCGCCGACAAACACCATGCTGCCCATGTTCTTCCACACGAACCCAGGCAAATCATTGATTGACGTGCCTGTTGCGAGCTTGTCCAGCGTCTTGCTCATATGTTTCGCCATCTGCGACGCGACTGAGCGGTCAGCATTGAGCTCTGAAGGTTTCGCAGCGGGACCTGCCTTGGGCTGTCGCTGGTAGTCTGTTGCCGTCTGCCGGAGTGCAGTTGTCGCCGATGGCGAAAACGTCTTGGATCGGGGTACCATTGTCGTCGAGCGGGGACAAATGCTTGTCTACTTTGATCCTGACACGTTTCAGCTCGAGGCTTGTGATATGTGACGGCGGACTAACGACTTGGTCTTTTCATCCTTCTGAACGCCTGACAAGCTGGCGATGAACGGATTGGCAGTCAGACCCGTGTTCCACACCAGCAGTCCGAAGGGTACTGCCGCATTGTCAGCAGACATCTTCGCTCAGAGAAGCGGCTGCACTTCTCTCGCCGCCCTCAAGCTCGAGCCAGTCGGCACCAACGGCCGTGATCTTGGCACCGCCGCGCACCTCAACATTATTCCGCGCAAACTTCTTCTCCGCGTACTCCCGCAGACTCCTGCATTATCAGCGCCTACTTTTCCAGGGACGGACTCACTCGTCGAATGAAGAGAGGATGTGCGGGGCAACGTCGTACAGGCTGATGGAGATCTGACCCTTGAGCTCGGGGTACAGCCTGTACACGTCATCCTCGACAAAGTCGTGCAGCTCCGCGCCAAACTCGACACCGGTCGGTCCCCCGCCGACGATAGCGACGTGGAGCAAGGCTTTGCGCTGTTCTGCAGTCGTGTTCGGGTGCATGGCCTGCTCGAGGCATTCTCTTCCCCTCGTTAGCTCAAATCACGATTAGGAGGGAGTGTCAGCACACAATAAGCGGTTGCGGATCGCCCGCGCATCGCGGACGTCCTTCAGGAAATGAGCATACTGCGATACCTGGGCGACATTAGTATCTGGCGTCTGGTCCCAAAGGTGGCTGTGCCGGACCTACGCCAGGGATACCGAAAGATGCCGAGTAGCATCCAGCCGCGATGACCAGCTTCTCGTACTCGATCTTGTATGTCTCCAAAGTGCCTTCCGGGGCTTTGACAGCTTCGCGTGTATCCCGCGGCACGTCATACACGGGCGACAGGGCTGGCTCGACCTCGACCGTCTTCTTCGCCCAGTCTGCGTTACGCATCAGAACGCTTTCACCACGCTGGCAGGCACCCTACCGATGTTCTTTGCCCATCCTTGGGCGTAGTGGACGTGCTTGATCCCCCGAACGGGCTCTGTCGCACATCGAAACTCGAGCGTGCCCACCGCTGTGCTGGCTAGAAAAGGCGTGAATGAGAAGTACGAGTTGGGCGATACGACTGTCACTGCGAGCTGTCAATCAGCCCGTCACGGATATTAATCCCCGGGTGGAGACTGACCATCATACAGAGACTTGTCGACCTTGCTGGATTCATCAGTGATATCTCTGCAGGCCGAAAATGGCTGAGACATACCGGGCAACATTGTATCCCGCCCAACCACTCCCAAGAACAACCAGTCTCTGCTTCGCCAATGACCGCACTGAGGCGTGGAATGACCGGCGTGAACCTTCGCTCGGTACAGCCAGCCTGCTGCCTAACCCAATCATTCTAATGCAGCTGAGCCCTTGCGAGTGTTGAGGGAAGAACGAATGCATGGGCCTTTGTACACGCTAATCATAAAGATTTGGCTGTCAGCGCTTCCGGGAAGAAACGGATGACGTCGGCAGTTCGGGTGTTGGCTTTATCCGTTGTCCGGCGGCCGAACACGCGCGAAATCGTGGAGACACAACGTGGTCACATTCTGGTAGACCGTATTCGACTGGCCGACTGGCAGAGAGTTCAGACAGATCGGTGATCAGATCTACGGAGACCCTACAGAGTGATCAGCTACATTGGTGTCGTCCCAGTAGTTCAGCTCGGTCCGGGAAGACCCGGCAGATATCTCAGGCACCGGACCGTGCGTAACTAATCACAAGACAGGAGCGCGTCTGTTCCCATGCTCATATATAGCCGCTTGGAGTGCAAGCATAACTGTGGCCAACTTCGCACCGGAGCCGTTTGTCCAAGCACGCCTAAGCCCACAGGCGTGGCGAACTCACTCAGCCCTGATGGGCTGATCTCACTTGACCGCCCAGAACGTGGCAGTTGCAAAGCACAAGCAGCCCCAAGTGGCCAAGCTGGCCAAGAGTCTTACGCGGCGGAAGGACGATCTCGAGTAATCGCTGCAATTGTGTGTCTCACCACAGTCAGCAGTATAAGGCATGTGACAAGGTGTGGTCTGGGCTTGCGGCTACCAACCCCGTGACATGAGATTGTTGCTCTGGCTGACGGAGTCGCTTTGCTTTGATCATGCCTGATCAGCATCGACATGCTTTCTCTATGACCCTCGAGCACTCCCCCTGCGCGGTCTTGTCTCCCACGGCTGCTCGCCTGGTTCGCATGCCTGCGGACCAGTACAGCGGCGATCGGTGCCCGACCGGTTACTAGGTCAGGCACAAGAGGAGAGGAAGGGAAGATCTGGTCTGACGCGCCAGGCACGGGGGACGGTCGAGAGTCTTGGCGCGATCCGTCGCTTTTCGCTTGTCGCCTTGGCAACTCACGGCATCTTGCACACCTCACAACCGCGGATACAGTACGGGTGGGTGGTTGCTGGGCGGGGATGCTTGGCGCGAACGAGGGTCCCCGCCGGGGTGAGGGGGGCGCCGTTGTTCATGTACACCCCGTTCCCACTGAATACATCACTTCTTTCTTCCATCATCTCTGCTCTGTACCAATATCTAGCTCGACATGGACGCGCTATTGCTTTTCCCGACCCGCGATAGGGCCTTTTCCGCGGCCTCCTCGTCCTCGTGGATGTCCTCGTCCTCTTCATCAGCGGGGTCATCCACCGACCCTTGCTCATCAGCTTCCGCCTTGACTCACCCTGGCAATGCGCTCCGAGCCTCATTCTCACTCGGGAGGAGAGGCAGCGCAGGCAGTGCGATTAGCCCTGCCGCACCGGCGGAGATTACCCTTCAGCTCGCCCAGGACCCCGTCTTCCTCTACCCGGTATCATCCGACTCGAACTCGTTCCTCCCGGAAGTGCTTGAAGCGGAACAGGCCCTGCGGGCAGGCAGCTCGCGAGCGGGAGAGGACGATACTGTTCTTCAGGGCGAAGCGGCGTTCACGCTACACGAGGCGACGCACGTCGGCGGCATCAAGCTCGTATGGGAGGTCGCGACGCAGAGAAGAAGAGACTCGTTCTCCGAGTGGCGTCCAAAGAAGGTCATTCAGACGATCGAGCTCGAGGAGGAGGCTATTGGTTCTGTGCTGGAAGCGGGCAAGCACGCGTAAGTGACATGAGGGTGCTGATGAAGGAAAAGCTCACCTCTGTAGGCACAAGTTCCAGATCAATCTGCCGGCACAACTGCCTCCGACCATGTGCAACTCGTTTGAGCGCGTGACACATACGCTCTACGCCTCCCTTCTTGACGTCTCGCCGGCGTACCAGCCAACCAGCGATGAGCTGCCCCCTGCGTACGTCGAGGCGGGTTCGGCCCCGGCCGACACCGCGGCAGAAGCCTCCTCGCCCGAGCTGTCACCGTACCCCTCGCGCAGCTCGCCCGTCGCCCTGACTCGCACGCTATCTGACGAGTCGACAACCTCATTGGACGAAGGCTCATCTCCGCGGCCGGGCCGCGGCGGGATCCTCAAGGCGTTCTTCTCTGGGCGATCGCGTAAAGACAAAGTCGGCCCATCGCCCGTCCCGACCTTTGCTGTCCAGGCCGACCAAGCAGGGCGCACGCGGTCATTATCGCTCAAGTCGGAGTCGACACGAACAGGAGAGAAGATCTCATCAGACGAGGACCTGCCACAGTGCTGCCGGCCTAATCTGGCTCATGTCGCTCAGATAGTCGCTGTCCTGGCTTCGCATGATGTCCGTGGCGAAGTCCGCCGGCTCAACTGGACGCGAGACACTCTTATCACCGGTCTTGGACAGCTCGCGTCGGCGATCACAAGCGACCTGGTACGCCCAACCTTCAAACCCAGCGGAATGGTTGCTGATGCACCTAGTTTGTCCTCGGGGGCAGCCTGAACGTATCTCTTCGCTTGACTGGCATGCCGCAGACGGCTATCATCTACGCCATCTCGCTCAACCTGATTCAGCGAACGACTGCGCCGGATGGCAAGTCGACTGAAGTGGATGAGTACGCGCTGTATCACCGCGGCGTGCCGTTCCAGATGTTCGACATCACGCCCTCGCGCGAGCGGCACCAGCTGTGGCGCGGCGAAGAAGTCCGCCGTTCGGCTGCCGAGCCCAAGCGATCAAGAGCGTACAGCGGGAGCAGTGCCGCCGCGGTGCAGCCAACACCCCAGTGCAAGACGCCCGGGATCACGACCACCGATTCGGGTTTGTCGCTCACAGCCAGCGCGCGGCTACCTAGCCCCGTCATCGCCGCGTTGGCCTCTTCGCCGCCTGAGTCGCTCTTGGGACAAGGGTCCGGCCGCGGATCATCGTGTGCCTCGGGTATCAAGACGAAGACGACGCACCGACTCCGGCTCGAAGTGTACTTCAGTATCCGAGGGGAAGACGCCTGGGGCAACCCCTTGGCCGTGACGCACGGGCCGGACGGCCGGCCGCGAGAAGGCGAAGTGCGGCGGTTTTGGATCGACCGAGCCGTTAAAGTCGGAAGCTGTCTCGCGCTCGGCGCCAACCTCGTTGCTCCGACGTACGCCGAGGACACCCCCGACGCCCGCCAGGCTGCGCTCGACCACAAGTTTGCCAGTATCGGCGAAGCCGACGTGCTCCCCAGTGCGCGCGTGCCCATGCGCGCATGGAAAGAGGAGAAGAGCCCAGACGGCGGACAGGCCAAGTCGGCGTTCAGACGTATCCCGGGGGACATCTACGCGCGCCGCAAGGCTCATTCGACGGACACGCACGGCGCGTGCGCCTGTTTCCTCCGCGAGGCAGAAATCCGCAAGCAGGCCGGAACGGCCGTCGACCTGGAGTCCATGGCACAGGCGGAAGTGTGGAGGACCAAGGCCGCCGGGCAGTAGGAGGTACGGGTCGTTACATGCCAACACTAGACAAATCGTTGTATACGTTGTATATTAAGTGGACGTTGTAAAACATGCAGAATCACGGGTCATTGATGCGTCAATACGGGCTACAGCTGGTCGAGTGCTCCGGCGGCGAGTGCGCTATCATCCTATCGAATGACGAACGAAAGGCTCCACTGAATAGCGCACCCGATGGTGACCATGACGAAGGGCTTGAAGTACCCTGCGGGATTACCAGCAATACTGGTGCTCCAGATCGTGCCGCCGATGACAGGACCGACGAATCGGGCGAGCGACACTGTGCTCTGCGCTAGACCGTTCGCGAGACCGACGACGTGCGGCGGCGACATGGCGTTGATGAGCACCATGATCGACGTGTACCCCAGCGTTCCGCCGCAGTATCGACACGCAGTGATGATCGTTAGCACTACGACATCAGCCCTAGACTCTGTCCTGCGAGTTATGTGGACCAACGGGTCATGGTGAAGAATCCACCCGGGTTGTCGGCGGATGTGACCGAGTGCAGAAGCGGGAGGGAGAGGTAAGCCGGGATGTAAAGCGAGCATCCGAGGCGGAACATCTGGAGGTGGGAGAACCGACCGAGAGGCGGGCCCAGGCGGGGGTACAGCCAGAATTGGTAGATGAGCTGGAAGATGCACATCAGAGCGATCAGGAAGGAGAACTTGGCGGGAGGCAAGCCCAAACCGCCAGAGTTGTACGGCCTGCAGGTCAGCACGAATACGAAGAGTAACTGGGGCCGGACGCACGATACCAGGAACGAGAGGAAGATCTGGTCGTGGACCGTGTTGTGCAGCGCGAGCAGGCCGTACTGCGAGTCATCAGCAACATGCCTTCTTCTGCGCAAAGCGACATACCTGTGAGATGATCAAGAACGGAAGGGCAGACCAGACGGCCGGCTTCTTCTCCGCGATGGCGTCGCCAGACGCGCTGGCGACCGTGTTGCCAGAAACGACCCGGCTGTGCCCCGTGGACCCCTCGCTGATGACACTCAGGCCGCCGAGCGGTCTCGTCGCGGCCGGACTGCCCGCGAAGAATGGGTCCGACTCCTCTGCAGCACCGCTAGGCGTGCCCCGGGCGGCGGCGCCGCCGAGCGGGCTGTAGTCGTCGTATGCGGCGGCAATGGCCGGAGGCGACTGCAGGCCCGTGTTGGCGAAAATGGCGGGGATGTTCCCCGACGCGGTCGACAAGCGGCGAGCGCCAGCTGTTCCGGACACGGAGGGTCTGTGGACAGATGGGCGGTACGCCGAGCTGGTGAGGCGGCTGCGCGCCGCGCTGACTGCGCGCTTGCCCGACTGTCCGGGAGTGAAAGAAGGCGAGAGAGAAGGGCTGTCGTTCGGATCGCGCCTGTAGCCGTACACTCCCGACTCGTCCGCTTCGTCATAACCCTCCTCGCCATCCTCCTCCTCATCGTCGTCGTCCTCAAACACAGCTTGCTCCTGCTCAATCACGGCAGACACCCAAATGTCGTTCAGGTTGAACGTGTTCTCCTCGTTCGCTAGACTTCATCAGCTCACACGTGGGAAGTGCGTTGGCTGGTGCTTACCAAGCAGGAGCTTCTTCGCCAGACCCAGGGTCGACGGTGCATCCGCCTCGACCTCGTCGTCCGCGTTGGACGGTCCTGCGGCTTGCGACACCCTCCGAGCGGCCTCTACGGCGGCTCTCGCTGCCAGAGTAGGATGCTTGGACCGAATACCGCCGTACCTGATGTATCAGCAGCGCTCTCGCGCTCAATACCTCGTTGCTCACCCGTAAGCCGTACCCAGACTCGCTCGGCTATCTCTCCGGGCGGCGAAGCTAGCCGGCGTGGTACCTAGACCGATCTGTCCCTCTTCTCCTCCCGCAACGCCGGGGCTCAACACCATACTGCGCTTCTTCCGCAGACTCGGCACCGCCGTGAGATGGCTCGCGGCCGGGCTCGGCGCGCCTTCTTCCTCCATCGGGGTCAGACCCCCCGTCCGGTCCGGCGTAGAGCCGGACAGGGCTGCTGCGCCCGCGAGCGGCTCGTTCTTCTCAACAGGCAGCTCGATTCGGCTTCCGCCACGAACGCCACCGTCCCACGACAAGAAACACGCGAGCACGGCTCCGACGATGAGGATCGAGCCGGCCACGAGCGTCGGGAGGAGGTACGGGTTGGTCTTGAAGATACCAATGTGGCCGAGGAAGCTGTTGGAGAAGTGTTCCGCAGGCGACTCGAACACGCCGCCGATGATCGGGCCCATCACACCGCCAAAACCCCATGAGAAGCCGAGAATGGCGTATGCTCGGGTGGAGTTGGTCTCGTCTGCAACGTCAGCCAGGCTCAAAGGGGCAGAAGCACAGATCGCGTACCGGTAATGTCTCGGATGGAGCCTCGGAACTACGGGCGATCAGACAGGTCCGCGGCACAGATATGCTGGCTTACCACGCCGACTGCACCACCAAAGATGCCTTGTATCAAGCGAATACAAATAGCCTCGGGCAGCTGAGCAAGTTAGTCAAATGCCTTATCTCGAAAGACCATCCCACCGACCGATTTGGACGTTCCAAACGCCATAACCGCCAGAGCGCTCCCCTTGCCAACGTCAGCCACCGATTCGTAGATGCAAGATGTGACTTACAGCCAGACTGGCAACGAGCACAGCTCGGCGACCATGCCGATCGGCAATGGAGCTCCAGAGGAGCGAGGTGGCGAACTGAGTGATGAAGAAGACCGATACGAGGTTACCTGTAAAGAGGCGTCAGCCTGGTATAGGTCCTGCACTCCGCTCGACCTCACCTGCCCATTGGCCGACCTGAGCTTCGGTCTCGCTGTTCTTCTCATATCCGTCGGCTAGGAAGAAGCCTGCAGATGGTTTAGCGTGCACAGCGCGTTGCTACTTCAGCCCACGCACCCTCTACCATCTTGAGCAGGAACGGGGTGGACAGATTCGCAGACAGCAGCTCGGACAGCATGGCCTGGGCAGTCAGCGAGCAGCAGTCAAGGTGGGTTAGGTAGACTGACAATGCACAAGACCATCATGGGAAGCGTGGGTAATGGGCTAGAGTACGCCGGCCTGATGCCCGGCACGAGCGTCGGCAACTTCGGGGCCACTTCTTCACCAACAAGCTCGTCGATCCCCGCCGTCGTCGCTGCTCGGCTGACTCGACGCGATCGGACCGTCGCGAAACTCGGACGGATAGACCGCCGTGGTCCTCGAGACCCATGGCCCAGCGCGCCGTACCCTCCTCCGCCTCCGCCGCCGGCGGCTGCGGGTCCTGCGCCATGGGTCGGAGTGTACTGGTACGATGGCGAGGTCGCCGCCGAATCGGACGTCAGCGCCGAATTGTCCCCCAGGAGCAGATCCGACTGCGTGGGCCGCGGCGGGAGCTGGATCTCCCGCGGCGGCGTACGTGACATGCTTCCTGCTGCTGCTGTTGCTGATTGGGACAGATGCAGTGTCGTGTGTCCTACCTGGCATGTACTTGTATGCGACGCGGTGCGGTCGGGGCGGTTCCGTGCCTGGCTAGGCGGTCAAAGCTTGTTTGTGTCCGGTTCAGTCGTCCCGATGAGCAGGGTGGATCCTCGGCATCGCGAAGGACTGGGCAGGGCCGTCAATTGCAGAGCAGCCGTGTCAGATGAGGTTAATGCCGTGCTCACACTGGGGTGTCAGGCCAAGCTCAAGGCCTGGATACCTGTAAACGCGGGACTGACACTTCAAAATGGAGAGGAGGGCGAGTGGCAACCACCCCACCATGGCCAACGAGATGCATCCTGGTTGTACGTCCGCTGATCCCAGGTCAGCGAGACCATCCAACAGATGGCCTTATATCTATGTTGGGCCCAGTTATGGTCAATAATCGCCCACAGGAACGCATAGAGCGCTCGTATACCGCGTCCAAACCAACCCGCCACGGCCTGGTTAGTAGTGGTCGGTTACTGCCTAACCGCAGCGTCAGGCACATCTCGGCCGAGCGGTAGTTCATGTGCTGAATGTCATTTCCCGCCTGTCCAAGACTGGCATTAGACTTTTCGCTTCAGCCATGACCTCGTCCTCCGCAGCTACACCGTCGGCCGCGCCTATGCCCTCGGCGCGCATCACCAAGCTGGACCACCTCGTGCTGACCGTGGCCGATGTGCAGCACACGATTGAGTGGTACGCCTCTCACCTCGGCATGACCCCTCAAGTGTTCAGCGACGCGGCGGGGAAAGAGCGCCACGCCCTTTTGTTCGGCGACTCCAAGATCAACTTGCACCAGCGCGGGCGTGAGTTCGAGCCCAAGGCGCAGAACGTGCAGTGCGGTAGTGCCGACTTGTGTTTCGTCACGGACGACCCGGTCGACGAGGTTTTGCGTCGATTGAAGGCTGCGGGCCTGGATGTCCTCGAGGGTGGAGAGGTGGTCGATAGGACAGGCGCCGTGAGCAAGCTCAGAAGCGTGTACATTCGCGATCCGGACGGCAACTTGATTGAGTGCGTCCGCTCAACCACGCTGTGTCCCAGCTGATCAGGCAGGATCTCGAATCGGGTTTAGCGGGCGCCGAGACGGGATTGAGTACAATGCAGAGTGGCATTCTTATGTATGTATGACAACAAGACAGGCTCGTAAGCCCGCCACGAGCGGTGCAGAAGCCCAATCACATGATCACGCAGTCGTCCTTGACTGACAGGGCGTACATGGCCTGCATCATCAGCACCCATCCACGGTCACGCGTGGCAGCACTGACCTTGTCCACCGTCTTTTCAATCTTCTTCCAATCCGCGCGCCGCTGGATGAACTCGTAGATACTACAAGCATCAGCGCGTCCCCTCGCGTTGCCTAAGCCGTACTGACTCTTCTGGACGGAAGGTCCCGCCGTAGCGGGTGACATCACGGACGATCTGCGCTAGGTCCTTGGCGTCGCTGACGATATACACGTGTCCCAGCATCTTGAGATTAGCGAAATCGTCGGTGATGCGCTGCTGCTTTAACGACGCGACAAAGGCGTGGTACGCGTTCAAGTCGGCGATGATCTGGAACCCGCCCTCGAGCGAGATGATCTGTCGCTTCAAGTGCCGTTGCAGAATCCTGCGCGCGCGCGTGTGAGCCGCAGAACTTCGTTCTGGAGAATAGGGGACCTACTGCTGCAGCCGGATGCCGACTTCCTGGTAAAACACCTCGAGGACCTCTTTCGACGTCGAGCCACGGAGCAGGTCGCAGTGCATTTCCAAGCACGCAATTGCCTCTTTGCACCCTTCTGTCGGCCCGAGCTCGAGCGGCGTTCCTTCCGTGGGGTAGTACTCCCTCGGTCCCGTCTTGACCAGGATAATATGCTCGACCTGTGGGCCCTGTCAGCCAAGAATGAGTCATCGAGCTGCGGGGGACTCGCCTGATTCATGAGGACCTCGATACCGGCGTTCAGGCCCGCAGCGACCGCGTCGTCCAAGACACTCTCGAAACGCTTCTTTTCGCGCATCACGGCGTTGAGGAAATCGGTGCGATCGACATACTGCGCCAGTTCTTTGTCAAAGTACACCTGTACCATGGACTGAATCGTGTCGCCAATATGCACGAGCTCGAAGAACTGTAAAAGCGGGGCGACAGACTGCGTCTCTTCGTGCTCTGCCGGCTTATACGTCAGCATTGCGTTTTGCGCCCTGCGTGGTCAGCCAGTGTACTAGAGTCCTCCAGGGGACGTACAGCCGGAAACCCGGGGCGATGTGCCTGTCGCCGGCAGCCTTGAGCATGAGGATAAAGATCTCCTCGATCGCTTCTCGCACTTTGACGCCGTATTTCCCGGGATACTTGGCGAACGTCTCGCACCGCTTGAGCGAGTCGCGGTCCGTCTGGACGAGCTGCAGCGCGGTGTCGAGCGACACCAGGAGTTGTAATCGGTCAAAGTGTTTCTGGTCCGGGCGTGGTGACGGGCCTCGGGTCGGCGCAGTCGAAGCGGGCGCTAGTCTGCCGTCGGAGGTGTCGAGAGCAGGTGTCGCTGATACGGATCCGGCAGGATCGGGGACCACCGTATCTGGCTCGGAAACCTTATCGTCGAGACTCAAATCCTCGACTGCAGGCATGTCTTTCTCGGAGATACCAGCTGTGGCGGCCTCGCCCTCCTTTGGCTCTTCTACGTCGACGGTGGCCGGCGCGTCAAACACGACGGCGCCCGGCTCTTGCTTCATGACTTGTGCGCGATTACCCGCCGACCCCGCCCATTTCTGCGGATTGAGCATCGCCAGACCGTTAACTGTGGCTGTTCCGCCTGCAACGATGGCATTGACGCCGAAGTTGACCGTGCGCGGGACGATCGTCACCGGCAGAAGGAGTACGTCTCTGAATCCGGCCAGAACGTTCCGCTTCACCTGGTCCGGATTCGAAGCCGTCAGGAATGTCGGTGCGCTCGGAGCGGGTGCCAGTGCGGCTAGCGATCCGTCCTGTGCGGATCAGCGAAACTGTCTCGCCCTCCGCGCTCAAGGACTCACCTGCTGCTGCTCCCACTGCCGGCACACGGCCTCGAGGGCGTTCTTGACCCACTCGGTCTCTTCGTCGAGGTACTCGTCCATGTGTACCTCGAACATCCTATAAATGACGTCTTCGAGCATCGTCTGCGGGATAGCCGTCTGCTCGGTGCCGAGCACTTCCATCGCCACTTCAACAAGCTTGGACGCCTGGACAAAGGACGCCGCCGTCGCTTGCAGGAACAAGTCGGGCGAGATGACCCGGGCTTGTGATAGCAGAGGCGTAATGTACTCGCCAATCTGCCTGTCAGCCTGGTCTCGCCTGTCCTTGCGGCGCAGACACGCGACTTACCACGTCTGAGGCCACGCGATCGCAGAAGGACAGGACGACTCGTGCTTGTGGCGGGAAGATCCGTACGGCCAGCTCAGCCTCGATCCTGAATGTCTCGAGAACATGGGCGATGAACGCGTCCATCGGTGTAAAGTCCAGCTGCCGTACCGCTGCGCCATTCGGCGCTGTCACCCGTCTATCTCTGATCAGCCTCTCATTCCTGTTGGCGCTTGAAGAGGACGTACACGATGTTCTCGAGTGCGTCCCACTTGCCGGTCTCGTAGAACACTTCGCGCTTTTCCACCCAGACGCGGCCGCATTCCCACTGATCGCGCGATCCTCCGCCCGCCTCCCACACCTTCCAGCTGCTTTCCGCTGCGAGTCGCATCGCAGGCTCGTCTGTGCGCGAGTCGGCCGTCTCGAATGCGACGAGGCACGTGCTGTCGAACCTGTCCGCCGCGGCGAGGAGCGCTTGCCGCAGGAAGCCCCAGTCCGTGAGCGGTTGCAGCCGTGGCGAGAGGAACAGCAGCAGCGCGAGCAGCCTGTCGGCCTGTTCCCCCAAGTTCGGCGGTAGTGACGTCCTCGGGTCCGGGGGAAACAGCAGCGCCAGCGTCGACGAGGGCGATGGCGATGATCGCAAGTGCTGGCATAACGGGAGCATCGACTGGTGGTGCGCCTTGTACGCGAGGTAATATGCTCCTGGCCGTGTTGCTCCAGGCGCGACAGACGTCGACACGCGGGGTTTCCCGCCCGACGCCGACGGCGTCAGTGCGAAGAACCCGGACGTCCGGCCGCCTGACCCCATAGCGCCTGTTGGCCGCGAGGGTAATGGCAGATCATCAAAGTCGAGCAAGTTAGTTTCTCGACTTGCAGTCGAAGCCGGAGGGGGCACGAGCGCCGTCGGGCCACTTGCCCCGCCGTAGCCCTTGCTGGTCAAGTCGCCGAAATCGACGTCTTCGAAAGTATCGTTCTGCGCGGAAAAGTCTCCAAAGTCGTCGTCCATCGAGTCGCGCGCCTTGGCGAGCGATTTCCGCCGTGTTGGCGATAGATGACTCGTGCTCGCGAGAGCGCCCGCCGGGGGTTTTGACGGTGATCCCGCGAGGCTACTCGCATCACCGGCCTCTGGTCCTGCTACTCTGGCGTCAGCCAGGCATCCCTTCCGACTGGATCCCAGATCCGGACTCACGGGGCTTTGGATCTAAGCGGAGGTACAGACACCTCGCCTTCCACGCGCGCTCGTCTCGTACTATACGGGAAAACGCGCGGTTCGCTCTTGCCAGCTGCGGCAGGTCCGGCACAGGCAAGAACTCTGCGATGCGCAGAAGCACGCTCTCGGGCCACCGGCCGACCATCGGCCCCGACACACCAGCGCCGCTGGCGCCGCTACCGTGGTGCGCGGAAGGCTTGCCGGGCTTCAAGACCGATGCGAACGTTGAACCGAGCTTCGTACTGCTCCCGACGCCGAGCGAGGGAGCCAGCGGCGCCCACGACGTGTCATGCTGGCCCAGCGGCTTCGCCTTGTTCGATGACCCCCAGAATGGCATCGTGCAGGGCAGCGCGCACAGGCCGTAGTGCTTTTAAGAAGGCCAGGCAGATGCGCAGAGAGTTTATGCCAAGTGAACAACAACAGAACTGAACCCAAGAGCATGTGCGCGTCTGCCCGCCGGCTACCGACCGGAATCCGCTTCCGCCGTGTTCACATCTTATCTCAGGCACAGGTCCGCGCGCCTCCCTCGGCTCATCTCTGTGCGATCTGTATGCATGCGTGATGTCTCAATGCAATGTCTACTGAGGTCCGGGTCCGTCTGGCTTGAGCCTGCATGAGGTCAGGCAGTGAAGGATTTGGCCGGTGTAGTGGTGACTTACGATGATCTTCCGGCCCGGAGAATCTCGTCTGTGCTCAGCAGGTTGACGGCGATGACGGACCTGGCGGCTGTCAGCTATGGCCGGTTCGGTACGCGCGCTCCGCGCGCGCCCACGGGCTCAACGTACGCGCTGTGGAGCATCTGCCTCTTGACGCGGTAGTTGTCCCAGATACCCTCTGCGACGGGGTTCATGGGCTCTCCGGAGCGGAGGTCGAGACCGACGGGGTCGTCGGTGTCCTCGGCTTCTTGCTGTAGAGCGACAATGGCGTCCTGGACGTCGTACCCGCCATTAGCGGCGAGTGTCTTGGGGATGACGAGCATGGCCTCGGAGAAAGCCTGGACACCGAGCTTTGTCCGGCCCTTGGCAGTGGCCTTGAGCGCCGTGAGCAGGTGCGCCGCGCACGCGACCTCGAACGCGCCCGCGCCGGGGATCACGCAGTGGTCCTCGATCGCGTTCTTCACGGACCGGAACCCGTCCCGCAGCGCGTCCTGGATCTGGTTCATCGTGTGCGCGTTAGGTCCTGACCATCAGCCATGAGTCTCACAGGCCAGACGGGGGTTTACCCTTGATGAGCATGGTGACGGATCGGGGTTCCTTGACGTCCTCGACAAACGTGTACTTCTCCTCGCCGAGCGTGTGCTCGTACACCAGGCCAGCGTAGCCGAGCACGTCGGGCGTCAGGTCGTCCACCGAGTTTTGCGCCACACCGCCGCAGCACAGCTGCAGTCTGTTCCGATCAGCGAAGCACAAATCCCTTTGGTCGGAGCGACGTACCGCTCCATGTTCCTGCGCTTGGCTCGCCTGAGAGCGAAAATGCCGTTCTTGACGAGAACGTCCAAGCTCATGGGGTCGATACCCTTCTGGTTGATCAGGACAAACGACTTGGGCTTCTCGCCCGACCCGACGGCCTGGTCGCACACGGCGTTCTTGAGCTCAACAATTTTCTTGAGCTTGGCATCGACAAACCGTCGCTCCGACTCGACGAGCTTTTCCCGCTGCTCCGCAGACGAGTAGAAGAAGCCCGAGTTGACCTCGCTGGGGGTGACATCAGCAACGCGCAGCGGTGCAGCCGTACAGGCACTTACGTCTTTTCGTACTCGAGGGAGACGTTGAGGGTGAGGATGTAGGCGTTCTCGAGCCGCTTGGGCATGTCGGGATGCCGGGCGCCGTGGTCCATGACCAAGCCGCGGACGAGCTGTGTGTCCGTGTCGCTCTTGTGCTGCATCTTCATCACTTCAATCATGTGCAAGTCGATCGGCTCCGCGCCCAAGTTGGTCCTCGACGCCTCGCCCTCCTCGGTCATCGCCTCATCCTGTCCTTCGGCGGCACTGTTAGCGGCTGTCGCTCCAGAGCGGATGGCCAACACGGCGTCGACGACATCGGCAGCGAGCTTCTTGGCGAGCTCGGCGTGCAGCTTGGTCGAAAGCGACGTGTGCGCCACGGAAATCAACGTCGACCGGTCAAGCGTCGGCGTGTGCTTGTACGAGTCCAAGAACTGCCGCGTCAGCGCTCGCCCTCGTACCCCGCCAGTCGACTCACCTTCAGAGCCTCCTTCTTGGCCAGGTCAAAGCCCTCGCCAATGACACGGGGGTGCACGCCTTCCTGGATGTACCGATCCGCCTGCTTGAGCAGCTCGCCCACGAGCAGGACCACCGATGTCGTTCCGTCGCCGACCTGCTCGTCCTGCGCAACAGCCGTTCGCGCGATCATCGCCGCCGTGGGGTTCTGAATCTGCATCTCGGACAAAAGCACCTTGCCGTCCTAACCGCGCGTCAGCGCGGCCCCGACCCTGTCGGGCAACGACCCACCTTGGTCATTTTAATCTGTCCAGATCCGTCAACGAGCATTTTGATGGTGCCGCGGGGGCCTGGGTACAGTCAGCACATGTCTGCCCGTTCAAGAAGTGGGACCTACCCAGGTTGCTCTTGACGACATTGGCAAGACCAACAGCACCGGCCTGCACACGAACATCAGTTTCACCACCGTGTGACAATGCCAGTCAGCAAGACGTACCGTGTTGACCTGGAGCGCCTGCGTCCGCTTGACGCTCTCCGCCCTGGGGTTAAGCAGCTCGATATTTGACATGACGGCAGCACGGGCGACAGATAGATCTCTGAAAGAGCCTGATTCTGCCTTGCGACCCTAGAACGAAACCGAAAGTGATGGACCAAGTGTCGTGAGGTTGTCGAAATGTTCCTCCACCACGTCCACGAGCTCGTCAACGCGCGCGCTCACGAGATGGCTCAAGATTATTTACTAATTTATTCATTCCCCTCTTTATCCCACCATGTCATTACAGTAGCCCTCTATTTGGTGGTTGTCATTGCTCAACCGGATGATACTTGACTTCTAGGGTGACCCCTCTCACCCGGTGCTCAGAGCAGGATGTCGCTCAACTCTGTGGTCAACTCGCTGGTCCGCGCCGCGGCTGGCGTTCCCGCCGATATCAGCGATACCGACCTAGACAGGCACGTTGCTCAGCTGCTGGCTAAAGAGGCAAAGGAGCGGGACGCCAAGTGGGAGGAGATCGGACTGGGTAGCTTGATCGCTTCCAGAGGCAGGGACTCGTGAGTGAGCCCAGCGCGCCTGTTCTCGTCTTGATCAGCACTAACGCGGCTGGACAGACCGGACCCATCTGCTCCTAAGCCGAACAAGCGATTCCTCGCCTCGGTAATCCGCACGGTCGACGGGCACAATGCGGCTCTACTCCGCGCACAGGCCGATGCCGCTCGAGCCGCTCAGCGCGATATGCGCGATAGCGGCCGAGGCGGCGGCGGCGAGTCGTCTCGAGCCTCAAGTAGCCGTCTGTTCGGAGGAGCTATGCGTGGACTGGAACGGGAGCGCGATCGCGATCGCACGTCAGCCACCGACGGATCAGGACGGAAAGATCGGCGAACCCGCGAATACGATCGGTATCGGAACTACAAGCGGGAACATGAGCGCGACGACGACCGTTACGACGATAAAGAGCCGGACGGCAGTGGCCGTCGCGGAATGGCGGCCGATCGTCTCGAGGACGATGAACAGGTTAGGGAGAACAGGCGGGAGAGGCGTAGGCGGGAGCGAGAGGAGAAGGAACGTGCCGAAAGACGCGAACGAGGGGAGGATACGCCTCCTCGACCGTCGAGGCGGGACGATCGGGAGGATGATCGCGAGCCAGGCAGTTCGCGCCGTAAGGACCGCCGGGACGACGACTACTCTTTCAGCCATCGGTCAAGAGCGCGAGACCGCGATCGTAGCCGAGACCGTGACGACCGGCCCAGGCGGAGCCGATACGATGACGGTGACGACGGTGACGACGAGCGGCGGCGTCGTCGCGAGCGAGATTCTGCTCGGAGACGCCGGGACCGTAGTGCCAGCCAAACCGACGAAGAGGCAGCGATGAACGAGAATGGAGCAAGGAGTCGGGAGGAGAAACGGCTTTCATCGCCTCCTCCCGGCCAGTCTACCCTACCGACTGCCTCGTCTCGCCTCAACAGAGATCGCTCGCGTTCCCCGCCGCCGCCTCGCGCGCGACCCGAGCGATCCCGCCCCCGCCCACCATCTCCGCCCAGCGCCAAACCGCCCTCGCCGCCGCGATCGCCTTCTCCGGATGGTCCGCCGGCGCCCAAGCTGTCCAAGATGGACAAGTACTTCTCAAGCACGTACGATCCACGTCTCGATCTCGGCGAGATACCAAAAGAAGGGATGGTGGCTGCGGTCGGATGGGACAATATGCTCGCTGTTCTGAAAGAACGAGGCAAGAAACGGCGACACCAGTCCCCCGGACTTTCCGACACAGACCCCTACGATGTCCCACAGGGCGTGCGTGTACGATCGCCCAGTCCCGATGCGTCCGCACTGCGACGCATGCAGCGCGCGGCGGCAGCAGCCGAGAAGGCGGACCAGAAGAAACGCAAGGAGGACAGGAAACGCCGCGCCGAGGCGGCCGGCGAAGACGGATCTACCGCAGCATCGAACGAGGCCGAGCGGGAGCGCCGCCGAGCGGAACGAAGCTTGGCAGGCGAGGTCGACGGAGAGATGGCAGACGTGATGGGTATGCAGTACGTCAAGAAAGGCGCTGTCCGCGAGTGGGACAAGGGCAAGTAAGCCCAGGCGGATCCGCCCTCCAGGTTATAATGTCATCCATGCATAGCCATGTCTCTTGCATCTGTGGCGCCGGACCAGCGGCATCTCCTCAGACCAAGTCTTGTCTATTGGGCGTACGCGTTCTTCCGAGCCTAGTAGCCGAACCAACTCTTCACCAACTGCCACCGGGTCAGCCATGGCTTCCGACTACGAATGCTAGCACTTACGGTTCTAGCGTAAGGAATGTAGCTCAGACTGTACCACAAGTAGCACAGCTGGCCAATCTGCCAGGTCGTCAGTAAACTGTCTGGTCGAGAAGCTGGTGGAGACTTACGATGACGAAGAGGATGCAGAGGATGGAGGGGAGGACGAATGCAGCGACGAAGCACATGACAATACTGGCCAGCATGAGGACCGTGGCCACCACGCGAATAGGCTTGAACATGGTCTTGAACTGTTTCTTGAACCCGCTACGGCGCGTCAGCCTCCGATCAGTGTGTACACGAGGGCTTGGCAAGTTGGACTGACATCAAGAACCCAGTGCCAATGAGCTGGATGATCGCCGCCAGACCGAACAGCGCTGATCGTCAGCTTACAGGCCCAGTCTCATTGACGGAAGAGCTTACCGGTGAAGGCGCCCGCTGCGCCGAGGAACAGCAGGATAGCGCCAAGCAAGCTGATTGCGAAGCCGCCCACAAAGCCTTTGTACAGCGTGAGCGAGATCAAGGACGGGAGGTGACCTGATACAGGTCCTCGCCGGTTCTCTCACTCACATAGAGCAAATCCACCTAGACGCTGCGTTCGGGTGAGTCCGAGAGAAGAGAAGGCCGAGACTTCCTGATCGGCGTCAGCCATACCGCTCGTTGACACATTCGTGCCTCTCGACTCACACCGCCGAAGACCGCATCGTCGGTCTGCGCCTCAAGGTCTAAAGGTGAGTTAGCTTCACAACTGAGCCGATAGGTCACTCGGTACCTACTGAACCACTTGCGGGACATGTTGCTGGTAGTGTTGTTGAAGCTGTTGCAATAGTCACTGTACCTTGAATGCACAGACGCGACCGTGTTGCCGCACTTTTTGATCCCGTTAAGCATCACCGATTGTACCTGATCAAGGATCCATTTTGGCTTTTGCCACCGAACCTCAAAGAGGAGCATCCGGCAACTGCGGTCACACAGACGCTTGTCGTCTTCAGCGGGTTCAGACAGGCGAGATGGACGCCGGGCCATCAGTACAGCCACGGCCGGCCACTGCTGCGGCATTCGATCACGCTAGACTCGACGTCTCTGCCGATCTGACATCGAACCACCTCCTTCAAGTCCCTCCACTGCTCGCACCTCTATGTCCTTCCTTGGCAGCACTGCACCTCGCTCGAGCCCGACTTCTGCTTCAGCTCCCGCCAGGATCGGCAATCGGCTGGTGTCATGTCTGCGGGGGTCTTCGCGAAGGCATGGGCGGGGCCGATAGAAAGCCGTCGGCACCAGTAGAGATGTCCGAAGAAGGAACCGGACGGACATCCGATATGCAGCAAGGCTCCCCGACAAAGCGGAGAAGAAAAGGCCAGACTGCCTCTTCGTTGAACAGCTCGAGACGTCGACCAGCGAGGTGCACGATCTGCGGAGCAGCGTTCCGGCGTCCGAAGCCAGACGCAGCTACTCTGGCGGCATTTCCTTCTGCCCGGCGGACCGCAAGAACCCGCGCAGCAGCAGCAGCAGCAGCGGCTGCCGCTGCAGTTGTCGCACCATCTAGCCAGCCCAAAGCAGCAATCAAAGACCTAAAACCACCTAGTCTTGGATCTGTTCCTGTGCAAACAGCCAAACAGGCATCGAATCCACCTCATATCTCGACAACGGTGGCTTCTATCCTCTCGGCTGTATCTGCGCCTCAAACGTTCGAGAACCGCGATAATCTACTCTCCGCACCAATCAAGCAGTCTCCTCCGCCCTCTTCACCTGCTATGAGCCCGGCTAGCACCAACTCCGTCAAAGCCGAACAGCCACCACGGCCAAAACCGCTCCTTGCTCGCCCGACGCTATCGCACATACCCTCGTCGGACCCGAACCCGCCAACATGGCCACGCCCAGAACCGCCATTGTCAGCGAAAGCTTCCCTAGCCGCGTCGTCTCCGTCGTCGTCGTCAGGCGCTGGCACTGGGACGGGGAGGAAGAAGAAGAAGTTGAGCGGGCTCGCCAAGCTGCTAGCGGAGCGGAAGGAGAGAGAGGAGGGCGAGAAGCAGGGCGCTGGCCGCTGGGGCTTGGGATAGGCAGTGGGTATCTCACCACAGCCTGGAGTCTGTTATGTTGCTAGGGGCCTGTCTACAGGGATCCATAAGTTGTACATCAATGCATATGTCATCGCTTCAGAGAAGACTTCTACTTCGAGTACTGCCCGGCATCAGCGTGTCAGAACAGCGCCATGCCTGTGCAGGCCGACTCACGTCGTAGAAGCCCTTGCCCGACTTGCGACCGAGCTTGCCCTCCTTGACCATTTGCTCCAATAGCGGAATGGGCTTGACCAGGTCGGCTGAGATGCCGCTCTTCTCGGCCTTTTCTTGCCATCCTTGCGAGATATACGATGTGGTGTCTGGTGGCGTCAGCATCAGGGCATGTCAAGCAATGAACTGGGTACTTACCGAGGCCGATGAAGTCAAGCAGCTGGAAGGGCTATCCGAGTCAGTGCTTGATCAATGCTTTCAGGCATCTGTCGCGCCCATTCCGACAAAGACTCACTCCCATAGCTGCGAAGGTCAGCCTAATGCGTTATATGAGGGGAAGCCAGCTCACGATACCCTGCACCTAGCATCATTGCCGTGTCGATATCCTCCACTGTCGCGTCTCCCCGTTCCACCATCCTGATAGCCTCGACTACAGCATTCAGCATCGTGGCGATCGGCCATGTGGGACTTACGCATGTATGGCACAAGCAGCCTATTGACGATGAACCCAGGCGTGTCCTTGCACGTCACCGGCGACTTGTTCATTCTCTCCGTTACGGCCCGCAAGGCATTGTACGTCTCGTCTGTCGTCTGCGGGATCCGGATGATCTCCACGAGCTTCATCTGCGGCACGGCTACCAGCGGTCAGCCCATACCATACCCGTTTGAGGGGGACTTGCGGTTGAAGAAGTGAAGACCGGCGAAGCGGGATTGCCGCGCAGGAGAGCAGCTCTCTGCGATATCTGATACTGAGAGGGAAGAGGTGTTTGATGCGAAGATGCACGTCTCGCTGGGGGGCATGAGCTCCCGTCTGGTGGATAGACCTGCGCCGGACACACCTGGCATGCTCGTCAAGATGCTTGAATAGGTCACGCTTGACTTTGATACTCTCAATGATCGCTTCAATCACGAGATCCGACTTGGACACCGCAGCCACTCTGCCTGATGAGATCCCGTCAGCATGGTACCGGACTCACGCGTCCGTAGTGGTCGAGATGTTCGCCATGACTGATTTGGTAAATCCCTCGACATCGTCAGGTTTCTCTTTCTTGCCCACACGGGCGAGAGACTTGGAGATGATCTTCAAGCCGTTTCTAAGACCGAATCAGTCCTGTGCACTCCTCCTTTGCGTGGGGACTGACTGCAAAGCCTGCTCGGTCACGTCGGACAGCACGACCTGAAGGTATAAGTATCAGCCACGATGCAGGAGTATCCTCGGGTTGGTATCACCTTGAAGCCGGTCTGAGCCGCGACTTGTGCAATACCAGCACCCATCAGACCCGCTCCGAACACCGTCATCGTCTGGACGGGCATTCGTTCCTTGGACGATCCCGAGCCGGACGAGCTCGAGGTGGACAGATGGCGCTGTACGGCTGCCAATCGCCCTGTCGCGGCCATAGAGGCCGACGTAGATCCCTGAAGAGCCATACTGATACCTGTACGTGTGCTAGATGAGCGCAAAGGCCGACTTAGAAAGGACATTGCTCGACAAGTCAAGGGCTCTAGACTGCGAGAGTATGGGTCGTGTGGACGACGTCGGGTAACGCATAAGCGGGAGTTCGTCGCTGAACAATTACCACGTCAGTGGCTTCAACGGTGTCCCGGATCTTATCTGCCTCCGGTTGTATCGGAGAGGGAGCCCCGCGTTTATTCGCCCTTCGGCCCGTATCTCCTGCCCAGTACCGGCGCTGCGATACGCTGCAGCGGCATAGATAGCCGCGGTCCGACCTGGACATACCCATTGAGAGATTACATCTAAACTCGCAGGAAGCTCAAAGGTACACGGCGCGAGAATCCATTTCACTTGCAACCATGTCTGAAGATCTCGGCGTCATCGAGTCCTGCCGATATGGTACGCTCGAGCCACGGTGATCATGCGCAAGGACTGACACCTTGACGCAGGCAAGGACCTCGTCAGAGTAGCTCGCGTCGTGAGAGAAGGTGATATTCATCATGTGGTGGAGTACACTATACAACGTTAGCACATCGGAATCAGGATTCTCAAGGTGGCATGGCTGATCTGCAGTCTTGCTCGAGGGCGATATCTTGACCTCGTATACCGAGGCAGACAACAGCGTCGTCGTTCCAACAGATACAGGTGCGTGTGCTGTCGGCCTCGTCGAGTCATGACTGACAATGCTGCAGTCAAGAACACATGCTATAGTACGCCTTGTCCCGCACCTGCTATGCCTTGATCCACGCGAGGCTGACCCGGCAGTCTTTGCAAAGACCTCACCACACGTGATGGACCCGCCCGCATTCGCCCTGCACCTCGGCCTGCACTTTGTCAACAAGTACAAGCACATACACAAGGCATTTGTCAACATCATTGCGCACCGATGGAGCCGCATATCCGTGGGTCTAGCGGACGATACCAAATCGGCGTCGGGTGGCTACTGACGCCGAACAGGTCGAGGGGAAGCCGCACAAGTGGTCCTTCTTGCGAGATGGCGATGAGAAGGGTGTCATTGACGTCGTCGTCGATGGCACAGACTTGCACAATGTCCAGGCGGAGGTCAAAGTCGGCATGAAGGATCTGCTGGGTGGGTATAAGTCCCTCAACCGAGTCCCAGCTAACCCCTCAGTTCTCAAGACGGGCGGCTCAGCTTTCGAGGGCTTCCACATGTGCGAGAACACAACTCTGCCTCGTGGGTCCTGCGCTTGATTGCGATGACCATGCTGATATGGGCAGCCGTTCGGGACAGACTGTTCTCCACCTCGGTCGCACTGTCGTACACGGTCCCTCTGCCTCCCAACACGCCACTGACGATCGACAACCTCCCGGCCATCGCCAAGGAGCTGGATTTCGCAAAGATTGCCGAGACTGTACGAACAGCAACGCTCGAGGTATTTGCGACAGACGAGAGCGCAAGTGTCCAGGCTACGATGTACAAGACCTTGCAGCGGTTCTTGCGCGACAGCTCGGCCATCCAACAGGCGGAGATGAGTCTCCCGAACAAGCACTACATGTGAGACTTGTTGTCCAGGACACTATAGCGGAAGGCGTGCTGATGGCGTAGCCCCGTGAACCTGTCTCCATTCGGGCTGGACAATCACCTCGGATATGAGGGCGGCGCGGAGGTGTTCCACCCTGTGGCCGACCCGTCTGGCCTGATCAAGTGTTCCGTTGTCAGGAAGTAGGACTGCGTCTGGCGGTTCCCAGACTCCTTCGAGTCGTTATCCCGCTGCTATGCCTAAATGAGTATCGAATGCCATGCATGGATGTCTCCGACAGCTATTGCCCTCTGCCACAACTGCATAGCTATGCATCTCGTCCAGCCGGCTACTTTCACACGACTGTTCAGGATCCTGGCTCGACGCGCGCCGCCGATGACGATCGGGGGCGCTGCTCTAATTTTAATCTCCCGGCCAGCCGCCTGGGACGAACACGACCAGGGCACAAGGCGAGACCCTTGGTTTACGCGAACCGATTTCATGTGTTGGGTGCGAACGAGCGAGCGAGCAAACGCCAGCCACGGCAGCATCTCACACGCACAGCCCGTTTGCTGTATCGCTCGCTGTCTATCTGCTCGAGCGGGATCTCATTTTCGTCGCGATCAAAGGCATCGGCGGCGAGTGTGCACGACGCCGAAAACCGGTGTGGGTGTGACCGCGAGACCGTCTCAGAGGCTGTGCCTTTCTGCCCGGTTTCCCGCCGACTCTCTCGATCCGACTTTCGTTCTCTTTTTCAACCGCGACGAATCAGTTGTACATACCCCTCTTACGCTTCTCCGACCTCTCCCTGTCGATCACGGTCCGGTCCTTACACAGTACCTATTGGCATCTCGAAAGGGCTGGCACCCTGGACGTGACGCCCGATACGCTTTTAGCGGACGCGCCCGAAATAGGCTCTGGCGGTTTTCTGGGCTGTCTTGGTGTTTGCACAACATCCCATCCGGGCTTGTGTATAGTCTGTCCGTCGTCCAGGACACCGTTGTCGTCGGCGTCGGCGTTCGTGGCCGACAGGCCACCCCGACAGGATGCTGTGAGTGTCCAGCTTGACATACCCTCGGTCGTCGGCTCACGCTTCGGAGGTACCTGACAGCCGACAAGTTTCCCATCTGTGAGCTATCTCCGTTCGGATCAAACACGTTGAGTGATGCGCTGATGACCCCTAGTCGTGCCGTTCGGCATCATCGGGTGTGTGATGCAATGCACACGAGTTTCTCGGACGCGAGGCTGATTGTTTTGGCAGGTTCTACCGGTACCTATGGTACACGATCCGATTACTGGCTAGGGCGGCGTACCGTCCCATTCCTCTGCCCAAGAACCCGACATATGTCGCTTGGGAGGATGTGACGATCATTGTTCCCACCATTGACGCCGGCGAGGAGTTTAGAGGCGAGTCGCGTGCTCGATTGCGCAGGCGCGACGCTGACGTCTTGCAGAAGCGGCGTTCTCGTGGCTCGAAGGCAACCCGAAGGAGATCATCATTGTCACGGAGGACAAGATGCGAGGACCGCTGCAGGAACTGGCGGACAGTGTCGCGCCGGACAAGATCCGGGTGTTGACGGTACCTTTTGCGAACAAGCGGTTGCAGATGTCGCATGGGATCCGGAACACCGAGACGGACATTATCGTTTTTGCGGACGACGACGCGATTTGGCCTTCGACGCTATTGCCGTACGTCCTGGCGTGCTTCGAGGACCAGCAGGTCGGCGGCGTAGGCACGAGTCAGCGTGTCAAGCCGTGCGGAAGCCGGATGACCATCTGGGAGATCCTCGCTGCTTTCCGGCTCACGATCCGGAACATCGAGATCGCCAGCTCGACACATATCGACGGCGGGATCCCATGCCTGTCTGGTCGGACGGCCGCTTACCGTACGGTCATCCTCAAGGACCCAGAGTTCCTGCACGGCTTCACCAACGATCTCTGGCTCGGCAAGTACCACCTCAACTCGGGCGACGACAAGTTCCTCACCCGGTGGATGGTTTCCCACGGATGGAACACCTACGTCCAGGTGTGCAAAGAGGCCGAGCTCCTCTCGACCATGAAGCCCAACTGGCGGTTCCTCAAACAGGTCCTCCGATGGACGCGTAACACCTGGCGATCCGATTTCCGCTCCATCTTCACCGAGCGATACGTGTGGACAAGGCACCCTTATGTCGCATACACGATGATCGACAAGTTTATCAACCCCCTCACGCTGCTGGTTGGTCCCGCCCTCGTCATCTACCTTATGGTCAAGAGTACAAAGGACAAGAACGACGGAGGATACCACTTGCCAGCTTGGAATATCATCTGCTCGGTTCGTGCTCTCAACCTGGTTGGTGGTCGTGGCAGCTGACACGCACAGTGGCTTGTATGGCTCATGTGCACCCGAACGTTCAAGCTTCTGCCACATCTGTGGAACCATCCATCTCACATCATCTACGTTCCCGTATGGATCATCTTCGGGTACTACTTGTAAGTGCAGTTTACCCTGTTCCACCTTTTGTGCTGACCCGCCAGCGCGATCATGAAGCTGTACGCGCTATTCACGCTACACGAGACCGGCTGGGGCACGCGAACCGGTATCGGAGACCGTAAGTCTATTATCCGATGACAGGGGCTCTGGCGCTGACCTCACCAGCGGCGATTGCGACGGCTGCGCAGGAGAAGCAGGGCGACATGGGCGCGGAAGGCCCGATGCATGGAGAGGCCCGAGGCGGGATGTACGATGTCGAGACGAACGGAATGAAGGCGCGTATGGGGTAATCTGCAACGAAGCGATATGGACGATGATCTGGCGGGATGTTACTTTGGCATGCACAGGGTGCTTTTCATGCTCTAGGTCCATCCCATTCGGCAACCATGCCGCAGACCGCCGCGAACCGCTCTCGCTCCTCCTCGCTAACACCGGTGTCTTCCTCGTCTCGTATTTCCGCGCTCTCTGAGCTCGTGGCGCCTCGCGCGAGCGCCAGACCGAGGACGACGGGTCGACGCGGGGCACCGACTTCTTGCAGTGACCACCAGATGAGCGTCGCGAGCTGCGACGTGTACAGCTCGTATAATGGCTGATTGGGCGGTGCCCCGAGTAGTGGCAGTAGAGTGATGCCTACTGGCGGAGGCGGGAGCGATGCCAGGATAGAAGTAGATGACGAAGCTTGCGCGCCATTCTGCAAGCCGGCCGCGTCAGCCTGGAGAGAAGGAACCGAGCCGTTGGGCCGAGCCGGCAGCGACAGCGGCGTGACGGGCGGCAGCGATGCTTGCATCTACATGATGAGCAGGTGCATCCTGAGCGATTGGTGAAATACGTACCAAGCATCCAACCTTGCCGTTCTGGGTGACGACGACGAGTATACGATCATCAAACGTCTGAATGAGCAGCTCGGTCGGCACACCGAGAACGGTTTGCCGCCGCTGGAACGACTCGATGGGAGATGTCGACGGCCCAGCTTGTGACTGAGTCGGGACCGGCACTACGTGCGATTCTTCGAGCAGGCTGGACATAGTGCGCGTCGACTAGGTGCGCGACAAGCGGAGGTGATGGTGTAGTTGCTGGTACTCGAACAGGTGAAACACGCAATGACGGCATCGACGATCTTGTCAAGGAGGAGGAGGCGGAACCATTTCGGAACATGACTCGGGAGTCGCACAGTCAGAACACCTTGGTCAACTCCAGGAGCGCGTCTCTCCTCGTCCTTGTTCTCCCTTCCGTGTTCTCATCCAGCACAACCTTCGACCAGTGCCAACGATGTCATCACCAGGGGCGTCTTCGTCGCCTATGCGAGCACCACCGACGCGGCCCTCGTTCGCGACCGCACCACCACCCGAAGAACCCATAGTTCATGACCGGGACGACCTAGCCGGCCGCGGGGGCGACTACGACGCGAGTAGTCTGCGCGGAGACGGAGAAGGGTCTGACGGGGGCGACGGGTCCCAGCGAGACGTGGATGAAGATATCGACGAGCTGCTTTCGGACGAGGACGAAGATGGTGACGACGCCCACCCCGCCGGAGGAGCAGGATCAGGAGCTGCAGGAGGCGGAGACGCGACTTTGTTGCCGTACAAGAAACCGTCGGCGCGAGGACGGCGGCGGCGGAAGGATCGTTGGGTGTGCGAGTGGAACCATTGCGGAACGGAGATGCCCGACGAGAAGACGCTCGTCACGCACTTGCATGAGGGTAGGTCCACCTCGCACAGACCGTATGCAGGCACTGATGTACGGGGACAGACCATGTGGGAGGGGGGCGGGACGTGTACGCATGCGAATGGCTGAACTGTAATCGCCGCGGACAGAAACAGGCCAGCCGACACTCACTCATCACACATTTGAGGGCGCACACGGGTGAGAAACCTTACACTTGTACTCAACCTGGTAGGTCGCTGTCGTCCAAGCACTTGACAATTCATATAGACAGCGCTTACTTCTGCAGACTGCGGCCGATCCTTCACCCGTTCGGATGCGATGAGCAAACACCTTCGATCACTGCACGGCATCACCCTCGAGCCGGGGTACCAGCGCGCACGGCGAGCAGCGATGCTGCGGGAATCGAAGGTTGGCGTTGGTGAGGACGGGTACGACTCCGGCGGCGGCGGTCATGCCGCTACGTCAGATATCGAGCCACAGCACCCGCCTCCTCGACCGGCGGTCCACCCTCCCAGACCTGCTGCTGGCGGCAGTAGTACGGGAGGGACCAAGCTGCGGCGCTTAGCGCCTGCGCCGCCGCGGTCGCCGGCAGGATCAAGAGGAGGTGCTGACGCTTCGGCCGCCGTCGAGAGCGTGGCGGGCGATGCCGAGCTCATGCAAGACCCGGACATTGCCGCCGTGTTGCCTGCTATTCGGGCTCGAGGCGCCGACCAGTTTTGGACGACGACCATCGATGACCTTGCGTCGGTCAAGGTCGTTAGAGGGCTGTACCCCCGCGAGCGAGCCGGAGGCAAGAAGAAGCGCGGGGCGGCAGCGGCCGCTGCTGCTGCCGCCGCTATGGGCTCCGACAGCGAGGACAGCTTCGACGAGGGTGCTGGCGGAGCATTCGACGACGAGCCCCAGCCGGTCGGTCAGGTCGTGGACCCAGACACGGGCGAAATTGTCCCCGTCGTCGGGCGGAGCCGAGCTCAGGTCAAGTACATCACGGCCAAAGTCAAGCTCATGCTCGTCGACGAGGAGAACCATATGCGCAAACAGGAGCTCAAGGAGATCATGCAAGAGGCAGCGCAGTTAGGCCTTGCGGTCTAGGTTGCTGGCCCGATGGTAGACGGGCCGGTGGTCGGTCGAAACTTCACATCCTGCATGCACAATTGTAGCCCGGTACCAATGCTCATCACGATTCTGCGTCCTTTCGTCCCGTTCCCGGTATGCACCACTAGTGGATCTGGGGCATGTGCACGCTGGCCTGCGACCGTCAGCGGATGCGCTGTGCGACTGGAACGGGGAGGACTGACCCTGTTGCCGACCGCGTCTGCCGCGGGCCAGAGCGAGGTGGTAGTCTGACTGATCAGCAGCCGCCCCGCGGGGGAGGTCAAAACAGTCGCGCCTGTGCTCACCTTCCTTGTCGTGTAGAAGTCCAATCCGGTCTTGCCGTAGAACTACGGCCGTCAGTCCTTGCACAGAATCCGGCGCGAGCAGACGCACGGGGATGTCGCCCTTGAAGCTGCCCTTGCTGCCAGACCAGTTGAACATGGGCAGGGGGACCTGAGGCCGTCAGCGTGGCTGCGGTGGGAGTGATGTGTATTGTGCTCGCAACGTACAGGCACAGCGACGTTGATGCCAATCTGTCCGGGCTCGGCCTCGATTTCGAACTTTCTGGCAGTTGCGCCGGAGTTGGTCTAGCCGCGTCAGTCGTGCCCGCGACCAGCTCGAATATCTCGGTATCCCAGTACTCACGTAGATGGAAGCGCCGTTACCGCTGACGAGACATAAGTGTCATGTTTTTAAGACGGGCGCGGGGCCACTCACTACTTGTTGGCATTGATGATCTCGATGGCATCGTCGAGGGTGTCGGCCGAGATGAGCGTGAGGACAGGACCGAAGATCTCGTTCCTGTCACGAGGATCAGCACCAAGTCGAGTTGCGCGAAGCGCAGTTCGGACCTACTTGTACGCGCTCATGTCGGTCGTGCACTCGACAACGGTAGGTCCCACCCAGTTTCCGTTGGGGTACCCCTGGACCTTGACGCCTCGGCCATCAAGCAGGATCTTGCCTCCTTCGTCGTCAACTGACTGGATCAGCTTCTCGATCCGCGCCTTGGCGTCCGGCGAGATGACCGGGCCACTGCGAGCGTCAGCGCGTGTCCATTGACACGGGCACGACAATGACTGACAGGTCGGCGTTATCCTCGAAGCCGCCGGCAATCTTGAGCCCCTTGGCCCGCTCGATAAGCTCCGGAATCCATTCCCGCGCATTGCCAACAAAGATGGCTGTCAAGTCAGGAGGAACTTTCTGAGGTGTGTCAATTGACTGACCGACTGATAGAGCCATGCATCGCTGTCCGGCGGCTCCGAACGCCGCACCCGCCACAGCATTGAGCGTCAAGTTCTTGTTCGCTACCAGCATGAGCTCGGACCTGGCAACAATGGGAAGATTCCCGACTGACCGTCAGGCATGATGACACAGTGGTTCTTAGCGCCGAGATTGGCCTGCACACGCTTGCCCTGCGGGATAGCGCGGTTGTAGATGTGCGAGCCGGCGTTGTCACCACCGACGAACGAGATGGCCTTGATGTCTGGGTGGTCGCAGATCCGGTTCACCGTCGGCGCCGACCCGTGCACCCTATTTATCAGCTTGGGACCCACCATCGGTTGTGAGACGTACACGTTGATGACTCCCGGAGGCATGCCTGCGCGCTCGCATAGCTCGGCGATGATCATGGTGGCTCCCGGGTCCCGCTCGGACGGCTTGACCACCAGCGTGTTGCCCGTGACGGTCGCGAGGGCCGCAGACCACAGGACAATCATGGCCGGGAAGTTGAACGGCGTGATGGCCGCAGTGACGCCCAAAGGCAGTCTACGGGAGTAGGTGTCCATGTCCGAGGACACCTCGAGCTTGTCTCCAAGCAGAGTCGAGGTGATGGCCGTGGCGGTCTCGACGACCTGCAGGCCTCGACCGACATCGCCCTGCGCATCGGCAAATGTCTTGCCCTGTTCCAGAACAATGCTCTTAGCGATATCCTGCTGGTGCTGTCGGATCAAATGCTGGAGCCTGTTCTGGGGTCAGTTGGACGTTCGCTGACATGAGCATGTGGAAGCAGACTTGCTCGAACATGACGCGCTGCCGGCGCATAATACTGGTCGTCTTCCATGTCTTGAACGCCTGAGAGGCCGCGTCCACAGCCGCGTTGAACTCGCTCTCCGTCGTCTCGGGCACATAGTTGACAATCGTCTGAGTAGACTGCCGGTGGTCAACCAAGCTCTACTCGTTGCAGGCGCGCAGACCGCGCGGGATTTACCGGGTCTCGAACCTCAAGCCACTTGTCAGCCTTGGATTCGGTAAACTCTCCGCCGATATAGTTCTTGGTCTTGCCTCCGAGAGCGCTCGTGCCTTTCCACTTGTTCGTGACTTCCTCAGCGGCAGCCTGGGCCAAGGGGCCGTAGCCAGACGACGAGGAAGACGACGCCTTGTCCGACTTGGAGGCCAGTGCCGGCGAGGCGTACGTCCTCGCCAGTCGGACAGGCAGAGAAGGTAGTCGTCGTGTGAGCAGCATCGCTATCGTTCACTCGAGGTCGTTGAGCAAGTGTTGCTGCGCTGTCGAGTGCTTGAAAAGCACGCGTCCTGGTTCCGAGGTGTACACCGGTGTCCCAACCTCTGCCCCCGGCTCACCTGTAAGCGAGGGCCGGCTATGGGCGAGGATTGTTACGGCATACAAGACTTGGCTCCGCCCGGGGCCGTAGAGCCCCTCGCACATGAGTAGGCGTGTCATACCCTTCACATAGGCGTGCCAACTGTCTCCTCGGGCGGGATCAAATGTGCTGTCCTGCGCCTATCCATGTAGGCACGAGATATGTTTCTTGCTGAAATCAAGCGTGCGTCTGAAATATCCGGACAGCTACATCTACTGCACAGCGATCCGATCCTCCAGTGTTGAGACGCACCCAGCTTTTCGCACAAGATGCCCCGCATAATACCAACAGGGCTGATCAAGCCTCGAGCCGTCTCCGTGCAGGGGTACAACCACTTCCTGACGCCTCTCCGGAAACTCATTATCGACCATGACCCCCTATCACCATCTCAAGCGGGCGTCAAGTCAGTCAAGCACATGATGCGGAACCGACATATACGCTGACACCACGCAGCGCCTTTCTGAAAGCGCCTTTGCAGAGAATAGCAGTGGAGAACCCAGATGTCGAGATCCTGGTCCGGAGAATGAGGAGAGGAAAGGCGGCTGTTCTGCGGGGTCACTATGGTATGTCCATTGTCCGCGAGCCGAGCGGAACGGTCCTGACCAGTAGTGAACGGGCGGGACAAGGTCATCTGCGTGAATAAGATGGAGACCAACGAGATCGTCAACAAGGTGAGCCCGCGAAAGCAAGAAATACGGGACAGGGAGCGGGGCTGACGCTGAAGGCAAACCTCCTGCTGAGCTCGTCTGGGGCGAAGATCAAGGACCTGAAGAACTCGATTCTGGAGGCGGGACCAGGTGCCGAGAGCGCCCGAGGTGTCTGGTCCTCTCTGCACGATGCGGCCAAGGAGGGCGGAGGGTACCGGATCTAAACGGCTCGTCCCCCGTTGCATCGCCCGGGTCATCCGTCCCGATGCTGTTATCAACCCATGCTGGACTATGCATGACTGTATTCTAGTTGACTCCTCCCCACTCCACTCGAGACAAGGTATTTTGCAGCTGCCCTCCCTACTTCTCTAAAGCCTGGAAGTACTCCTCGATCTGCCATGCCTGCTCCCACAGCTTGGTGTCGGCCTTGAGACCGCACTGCTTCCCTTCGTCCCTGACGCGCACGTCCAGCTCGAAGCCTTTACGCACGAGGCCGAGGTCACCCTCCCGCATGCGCAGCAGTGGGCAGAAATCGTTACCGCCGTCGCCGACGTATACGATACGGTCAAACGAGTCCTTGCCGCCGTGCGCGGCGAGGTACGCGTCCAGCTCGTCGCCCTTGCACATGTTCGGCAGGCATCCGACCTTGCAGGTGTGTTGCGGGCCGTCGGCCGGGAGCCGACGTCCGATCTCCAGGCGGTCAGGGTTGGTAGATGACCATTGTGCGGGGTTGGTGATGATCTGAGCGAAAAGGTCCGTCAGGCCGTTGTGCTGGGGATGTCAACCGAGCTCAAAAGGCAAAGACAGGATGCGGGGGCGTACCTCGAGGATGGTGCCGATGTACACCTCGTTCGAGTTGGACAGGCACAAGAACGTGGTTCCCTCCGAGTTCTTCTTCAGGTTCGTGACAGCCCGCTTCATGGCGGGGTGCTGTCCGTCAGCGAGGAGATTCTGCTGTCCGTGATACATATCACGCACGAAGGGCAACTGCCTGAGTGCACCAAGGACATCGTCTCGCTTGAAACCAGCCTCGGCCAGGTCTCCCATTGTCTGGTTCCTACAAGCGTCAACTTCGGGTCATGAGGTGGGCAGCTGTCCCAGAGGCAGAATACAGCCTTCAGACCGATACCAGCGCTGCGTCACCTCGATGAACGTCACACTCACACAATGTCCGGCACACACTGGCTGCCGGTCTTTGAGCCCGACTTGCGGTCCTGGAGGAGCCGCCTCAGCGGGGTGGAGAGCACCTCGAACACCCATCGATCTGTGTCCTGGTCGACGAACGACCAGTCAAAGTCGTACACAATGAGCTGCTTCATGTCTCGTAGCTGTAGGAGCTGACTATTTACAAGGTGTCGAGGTGATGGTGGCTGTTTTTGCAGTAGACAAGAACCGTAGCGGGTGCGAAAGCCGAAATCGTATATCCGGCCGGATACAGCCGAGAGTGCAGGTCAGCAGGCGTGTGTTTTCACTGGTGAGCAAAGGTATTGTTGTTCCTGATTCATCGTCTTGTCACGTCTCGCTTCCCGGTATCCTTCGCTCTAGGCAACGAGTAGGGCTCATTCGTCGTCGGACAGCCATGTCCGTGGTCGCGGCTTCCGCATTGCCGAAAGCGACCGACGATGTCGCGGCCGACTTGCCCACACCGGAATCTATGGCCGACGCGCCATACAGCGCGTCGTCTTCAAGCCGCGTCGGTCGCACGACTTCGGCGGAGCGTAGCGACAGCCGTACCGGCGGAGCACGACATTCGTCGATCGATGTCGTCGGCGACTTATATGCAGAGTCATCGACGGACGCGCAGCGGCGCGCGGACGAGCACCTCAAAGAACGGCACCTCGTGGCCAGTATCGATGACTGGTGGACCCGGGTGGTCTCCTTGCGAAACCGCCTCTCAGACGATGTGAAAGCCTCATATGCAAGTCAATGGGAATCACTGCCCGTGCCGAGCAGTTCCGATGTCGCGTCCGGGCGCGTAGAAGAGCTCCCACAACTCCTGTCAGTCAACGCTTCTGTGGCGTAAAGGGAGGGGGAGCTGACTCTGGGAACAGGGAGAGGTATCTGCCGGAAAATCACGGCGTAGGGGACATGGCAAAGCATCTGAGCCAACTGTGGACCAAGGCACTCAATTCGAAAGACTTTGCCATTGTCGAGACGAGGCGGTACGGCGAGCCAGAGCTGGATCTGGTCGCTTTGCGCGATATCAAGCACCGCCAACAAATCAAAGGTCTGTCGGGCCGGCTGTTCCCCGTATATTACGGAGAAGACGAGGACTACAACACCGACGACGTCGGGTTCAACAGTCGGCTGGTATTTGGATCGACGCGAAGGATCGGGAAGGGAAAGAAGCGAAAGCTTCAGCACGTGTCCAAGCTTGGCCTCGGACCGCTCCGGCTGCTCAACGTAGGTCCTCCCGGAAGGGTTTTGACCAGGAGCGCAACTGAAGACCGTCAGCACAGCTGCATGTACAATGTGGCATGGCTGCAGAGCAAACCGCCGGGCAGTCAGTATCCTCTGCCGCAAATGTCGGTCTTCGCCAGCCGGGACATCAAGAAAGGCGAAGTTCTGTATGCCTTCTACAACACAGCGTACTGTACGTCCTTTTGACCTTGCCTGGTTCAGGAAAAGTAACTGACATTCCGTAGTTGGGCAAGACAACTATGCTTGGTGAACCAGCCTAGACAGACGGGATCATCGGGGCTAACGTTAATAGCCTATGTGGGCACACAGAGAAACACGGCCAGCCGCCATCTGACTCGGAGTCAGAAGACGAGAGCGACGACGAGGAAGGGCCGACCAGGAAGATGTCGAGTGTGAAGAGAGTTTTCCGGAAGGTGTCGGGCGGGTCCGCCGCAGCCTCCGAGGCCCGCCGAGCCCCAAGCCCAGAACCGGTTCCCGAACCGGACTTGCGTACAGTCATCGATCTCACGGGCTACGACGACGACGACGACGGTCCACCGCGCAAAAAGCCAAAGTACCGCGAGTACCTTTACATGGGCCATACCGGCATCGACCTCACCCTCATCGATGGCGACGACTCCGACGGGGAGGAAGACGATGTGCTGGCGCGCAAGGACTACGAAGAGGCATCTTTGCTGGAGTCGCAGGGGTACGAGGAGACGGGAAGCAGGATGATCGCGCCTAAGAAGCCTTGGATCAAGTCCGAGGTCAAACAGGAGCCAGTTGACGGTTCGCCAACACAGTCAATACGACGGCCGGGTCAGCCATCGGCACCGTCATCGCCGTCAACGCCTGTACCCGGCAGACATGCCGAAAGCGGCTCTCATACACCTCGAGCATCCTCGAAAGCGCCCGCTGGAGATATAGCCGGTAGACAAGTTGCGGGTTCTAAAGAGCGGTCGGTCTCGAAAGAGCGCGACGGCAGCTCCAGCTCGAACGTCCACCTTGACAATGAGGATCAGAATCCCCTTCCCAACGACACAGAACACGCCACGCCAGACCCTCCTCGGGCACCGGATCGCCGGCCGGCTAAGGCCCCACGCCCAGAAACGCTTCCAGCCAGGTCGACAGTCGGTCGCGCCGACTACTGGTCAGATATGCTAAGCCCACGCGTCTCGCTCCCCGTGTCGTCTATTAGGGGGCAGCCCGTACCGCATCAGCAGCCCGCGCGGCCTCAGGCGATCTCCCCCGAAAGACTCAATGAAGCGGATCGCGACGAGATGAACAGTGAGACGGGCGCCAATCCGAAAGTCATCTCAGGCGGCGCACCCCGCGGCGTTCCTCCCTGTCAACCCAATACGACTTCCAGAGATCCGCCTGTCGTTCCGCAAATTGCAGAGCCGGATGTCTTCATGACGGATCACGAAGACACGATCCCGCAAATGCAGAACGACTTCGACGTGGTGATGGACGAAGAGCCGCCCTCGGTACACCCCTTGTCGCCACCTCCAATCACGGTCCCCCTCAAGAGACGGCACTCGATAGAGCAACAACTCTGGCGGGGGTACGAGATCCCCCTAGCCAAGGGATTCCGAGCCGCGTGGCCGGAGATCCCTGATACCCCGCCGCGGGAGGAGGACATCATCCGCTGCCCATTGTCCCAAGCGACATCACGGAGGCGGTAACACTACGACTGCACTCACAAATCGCATTGATGGCGATGCACACCATCTGCCGCTGCCCAACAAGGGCATGCACTGCTTCCTCAGGTATACACTCTTGTAGCACATTTGTAGCACCATACTTTCATGACCCATGTAATGACGGAGATGCACGAGCGGTATAACGCGGCAGTCGGATGCCGGCAGACTCACCGGGCCGTATACTCCGGTCTGTGAATTCTCCGTCCGCGGCTATATGTTGGTAGCGCTGGGCACTGCCATATAAGCAGAGACGCAGTCGCACGGTCTTAAGTGACACACCTGCATCCACCAACATGTCCGCCAACTCACCCCAGCCTATTGGATCTTCGACGGCCGCGGCCGACATTTCCAGCCGCGAGGCGACGTACCTCCCGCCATCGGACAACGCCCTCAAGTACAAGCGGGGTATCCAGCTATACGCGCCCGTGCGACCGCACCCGTCTGCGTCCCAGGCGTATGATACTTCGAAAGGAGAGAAGAACCCCAACTTGATCAAGAAGATCGAGAGCTTTTATGTCAGGCCGAGGTGGCTGTTCGTCCGTGTGGAGACGGAGGGCGGAGTCGTCGGATGGGGAGAGGGTACTCTCGAGGGACACACCGAGGCCGTCCAGGGCAGCTTGAAGGATATCGCAAGGAGGTAGGTGTCCTCTCCCGACACCATACGTCCATAGTGCTCATGCCGCAGGCTTGTCGGCTGGGACGCCCTCAACATCGAGGATGTGAGTCCACGAAAAGACAGACTTCCCGGTGTCAGGCTGACCAGGACAGATCTACACGTACCTGTACCGTCACCGATTCTACCGTGGCGGTGAAGTCCTCATGTCTGCCATGTCGGGGTATGTTCTCGTCAAGCACCGCCTAGGCCCGTGCTATGTTGACACTTCAGCGTGGACATCGCCCTGTGGGACATCAAGGGCAAAGTCCTGGGCGTGCCTGTCTGGCAGCTGCTCGGCGGTGCCGTTCGAGAAGCCTGCCCCGTGTACGGCTGGGTCGGTGAGTCAGGACACCTGCGTATCTGAAATCGGTTATTGACGCATCAGGCGGAGACAGGCCGTCCGACGTGCTCGAACAGGCCAAGGTCCGTAAAGCCCAGGGCTTCACCCGCGTCAAGATGAACGTGAGTCTTGAGATCATCCCAGTGGTCCATTTGCTCACGTGTAAAGGCGACAGAGTCGATCGGATGGCTCGACTCGCCCCATGCGCTGGACGAGACGGTCAAGCGCCTTGCGGAGATCAAGTCGATTGGTCTGGATGCCGGACTGTGAGTGTTGCATAGGAAGCGTAGAGTTAAAAGGCACCTGCTGACACCTCAGCGACTTCCACGGTCGAGTGCACAAGGCGATGTCGAAGCAGCTTGCGCAGCTGCTTGAGCCTCATCGCCCGCTGTTCATCGAAGAGCCCCTGCTTCCTGGTCACCCGAACGAGCTTAAAGACCTGTACAACAAGACCACAATCCCCATTGCGGTACGTTTAGCGGTGATCTTCCGTAGCAACGGTTAGGGGGGAGTAGCTGACTGTACCAGCTTGGAGAGCGCCTGTTCACTCGGGAAGATGTCCGGCCTTACTTCGAGCTCGGCTGCATCGACATCATCCAGCCTGACAGTGAGTACACCGCTCAGGGTAGATGTCGTATCAGTGCTGATGGGTGGCAGTCGCCCATGCTGGCGGTATTTCCGAGACGAAGAAGATCGCCATCATGGCCGAGGCGTACGACATTGGCGTTGCCCCGCATTGCCCTCTGGGCCCGCTCGCGTTTGCGGCTTCGCTCCACGTCGGCTTCTCCACCCCCAACTTTGTTGTGTGCGAGATGTCCTGGAAAGTTAGTCTCTCCCCCGACTCCCCGAGGCGAGGCTGATGAGCAGATGCACTACAACGTCGGGGCCGACCTGTTCACGTACATGAAGAACCCGGAGGTGTTCACGGTCAAAGAAGGCTCTATCCCCATCATGACGGCTCCTGGTCTCGGCGTCGAGCTCGACGAGGAGCTTATCCGCCGCGAGGCAGAGGAGGCAGCCAAGCTCGAGCCTTGGATCAACCCCCTCTTCCGTGGCGACGACGGCAGCATTCGGGAGTGGTAGTGCCGAGCAGCATGCAACGATGATCTTGGCATTGAAATGCATACATGGGACCCAGAGGCAAATGGGATGAAATGGGTATTGTGAGAACCGCGCTTAGGCCGACGCAATGTTGTCCTTGAAGAACTACCAGTCAGCGGCATGCTCGCGTGAACAATGCTCACCTTGATGACCTGCTTGGAGCTCTCCTTGGGCGTGCGCTCGAAGGTGTCGTAGTTGACGTAGACGCAGCCGAACCGGGGAATCAGGCCAGAGTTCCACTCAAAGTTGTCCATGAACCTGGCGGTCAGTCGGACGCGGTCGTGGCTGCCAGGGCCAACTCACGACCAGGCAAAGTATGACCGGATGTCAACGCCGTCCTCGACGATAGCCTTCTTCATGGCGTTCAAGTAGCCGTTGTAGTAGTCAATCCGGTCGGTATCGTCTGTCCAATTAGCAGCCGTCCACTTGTGGCAGTGCAGGGGACTAACTGATGCTGTTGGCGTCAGCGTTGAGTCAGCAGTCATATGTGGAGTTCCGGTGACTCACGCATCCTGGAGTGACTTCTGGCTCTCGCCCTTGACGGGGATACCCTGGACGGAACGTCAGCACGGGAGCCACTGAAAAAGCCGCAACTCACGTTCTCGGTCATGTAAATGGGCGTCTTGTACCTGTTCCAGAGGTACTTGAGGTACTCGTAGCAGCCGTCGGGAACAGGTCGGTGCCAGTCCATGTCGGCTACATCTGTCAGTGGTCTCACTGACCAGGACCAGCGCAAGACTCACACTCAGGGCCGATGACCGTGCCGTCGGCCTTGACGAAACCGAGGTAGGTGTTACCATTGTGCTCGCTCTCGCCCGCATCTGGGCCTGCAGCTCGGACGACGTTGGTCGTGTAGGTCTGCAATGCGGGTTAGACCAAGCTCGCAAAGCGGACGGAAATGCGCCTGGCGCCACTCACGTTCATGCCGAAGAACTAGGCTCGTCAGCTACATTGGCGGGGGCTTAAGGCAAGACGACTTACGTCGGAACTGCCGTGCACGAGGGCAATCTCAGCCTTGGTGAAGTCGGGGAGGCGGTCGCCGCACATGCGCTTGAGCGACTCGGGGTACTGGCCAAGATAGATCGGGTCGGCGAACCATCCGACCGCGGCGTCCATCTTGTCCTGGCACGCCTGCTTGCCTGTGTTCGCGTCAGCGAGCGCTACAACGCTGATGCAGGGGATGCTCACTCTCGGGGGTGTCGTCATAAGGGATGACCCAGTCGCCGTTGAGGGTGATGCCGATCTGGCCGCCCTGGCGGGTCTTGTACTCGTCGCGGTACAGCTTGACAGCGTGCGCGTGCGCAATCATCAGGTTGTGGCCGACAATCCACGACTCCGTGTTGCTCCTGTGCCCTCTACCAGCGTCAGCGCCGTACAGCATTGTTGCGGATCAGGGCTTACGGGGCGAACTGGCCGTGACCGTAGCCGTGGGCGGCAACACACCAAGGCTCGTTGAAGGTCAACCAGTGTTTGACGCGGTCGCCGAAGCGGTCAAAGCACAGCTTCGAGTAGTTGACAAAGTCGGCGACAATCTCCTCCTTGTTCATGAACCCGCCGTACCGCTCGTACAGCGCCTGAGGCAGGTCCCAGTGGTAGATGGTCTGCGGGGATGAGCGCGCGCCAGCGTATAGGTAGACATGCCACTCACGACGAAGGGGGTGATGTTGTGCTTGAGGAGCTCATCGATGAGGTCAGAGTAGAACTGGATGCCCTGCTCATTGACGGGGTCGTTCCTGCCACCGAGGGGAATAACCCGGGGCCACGCGATCGAGAATCGGTACGAGTTGACACCAAGCTTGGCCATCACTGTCCCAAAGAGCGTAAGCACTAGTCCTCGCCGGGACACCGAGAAGCTCACGTGCCACATCCTCCTTGTACCGGCCCAAATGGTCGCATGTCCGGTTAACATGGCTGCCGTCGTTGATCTTGCCGGGCGTCTCACAGAAGACATCCCAGATCTGCCCGACGTCAGCCTCTGTACCGTGGCCGCTGGCGAAGGTGGTCTTGTACGCACAGACGGTCCTCTGCCCGAAGCAGCCTCGGCCTCCTTACCTCCGCCCTCGATCTGCGCCGACGCCGTGGCGAAACCATACAAAAAGTCCTTCCTCAGTGCAGCTGAGCCCGCCGTGATCGTCATGGTGGTCAAGCGGTCTGTGTTCTTTTTCGTCAGAAAAGCGATAGTTGAACAAGCTGTTGGTCCTGCAGTATGGGGAAGAGATGAGTCGGGTGGAGAGAGACTATGTCTCTTGTATGCATGCGCTGCGCGCTGGACCCGCCCGTGTCTGGGCAATTGTTGGAAAGACGCTTGCGGAGAAACCATGCGGCGGGCCGATAACTCCTCGAGCTCGGCTTGTTTTCGCGGCCCGATTATAAATGACTACCGGCATCTCGGCCCCGCGGCCACGGGGCACCGACTTCGCCGTTCTTGTCAATGGCGGCCAAGTCACCGAACCTACGCCGTGAGATTCTCCAGCATAGACAATTGAGTTCCATGCCAGGGTCGCGCTCGGCGATGAGAGTTCTTAAATACATCTCCGCTGATCACGCCGTGCAAGTATGTGTGGGCGTGTTTGTGCACCAAAGGAGGGCTGACGTACGGCGGAACCTCGGGCAGTGCGGAGTTTCCGGCGGAAAGACATGTCGGAGTATGTCTGACTTGCTTTGTTCACACTCTGCAACCTCCGCATGCTTTGTCCGCGGGTCTCGTGCACCCTCATCGTCTTCTCGTACATCTGTCTCCTCGCAAGCATGGCCGACGCGTTCCAAGACTGCGTCGTCTTGCTCGTGCGTCCAGCATCACGTGATTTACCCCCGCGCCATCAGGTGCTGATGACCCAACCAGGGTGATTCATTGACTCAGAACCAAGATGTCCCGGGCAGCTTCTCGGCGCGGATGAATGGTGATTCACCCAAAACCCAGGGGGTCCCCTGTAGGATTACCTGCTGACGATGATCAGCGGCTTACGCCCGCCGGTTGGATGTGCTGAACCGCGGATATGGCGGATACACCTCGTCCATGTGAGCTAATCGAGCTCGACTGGTGTGTTGTACTGACGCGGTGTCAGGGTGATCCCGCTCCTGGACCACATCTTCGCCAAGAAGGAGATTGCTGAGCATCTCCCTCGAGTCAGGCTCGTCACTGTCTGGCTGGGTATGTGGCCTGAGCAAGCATGCTCTCGATGACAGGGGACTGATCAGGTAGGAACCAACGACGCCGTCAAGCCGCCTGTGCCACGAGCGGTGCCGCTTGAGACTTTCCGCCAGAACATCGAGCAGATCCTGACAGCACTGACATCGCCTGACTCCCCCTACGATGTCGCTGCCCATCCGGTATCCATCGTGCTTATCACGCCGTCGCCCCTGCTGTCCAGCCAGCTCGCCGAGCACAAGAAGGTTCAGCTGTCGCAGGACCATACCAAGCAGTACCGCGATGCGCTTCTGGAGATCGCCGAGCAATGGAAGCAGAAGGAGCAGAGCCCGGATAACAAGGTCGGATGGAAGCTCGAAGTGCTCGACTTCTGGAAGGCCATTGAGCAGGCGGCTGGCGGTCTCGGCGAGGAACTCGCCCCGATGTACCTGTGAGTCACGCATAGGACAGATGATGAGGTCTGCTAATGCGTCGCAGTGACGGCGTCCACCTGACTACGCAGGGCTACTCGGTGCTCTTCGATGCCTTTTCGGACCTCATCAAGACTAAGTTCAAAGGACGCGGTCTGGACTTTACAGACTTCGACGATCTGCCGTTCCGGGCTCCATGGTCAGTCGGGATCTGTAAGATTACCCGGGTCCAACTGATCAGTGACAGGTGGGACAAAGTGGATCTCTCGGACATTTCCAACGTTGTCAAGGGCATGGGACAGTCCGAGTTCCGATAGATCCCCTTCACACCGCGTACGACGTGTGTAGTTACACCCGTAGAAACGTAGACACGACCCATGCACAGTCTTGTAAATAGGCATGCGTGGATAGGCGTCGCTGAATTATCCCTCCCCTGGATGTTCAGCCATCTCGTGGCTGATTTTGGGTTTTGTTCTTTTCCGGCAAGGTACGTCATGTTTATTGCCAGATGCAGCGGATTGTATCCCATCCCATGGGACAGCCATCTTCCCACTGGCAGGCCTGGCATGTCGGGCAGGTAGCCTGATCGGAGGGTGTTCGACGCCGTGGCAGTCCACACGGGCACTTCCCCCAAGCCACCTACCTAGACCAAAAGGTCTCGTCTCCGGGCCTAGGCGGCAGTGGTCCTGAGCACGGGAACGCTCGGCGGGTAAAGGTGCACTCGGCGCCGGCATGGCTCCAGCCATGCCTGTCAGCTGGGCCACAACGGATGACATGCAAATTGGCAGTAGTTTGTATCTTCGCTGTTCATCCTCCGCCTACTTTGACAACTGAGAGTCGGCCTTGACGGCGGCTTCTGCGGTACTCGTGCTGGTCGCGTGTCAGTCCCGCATCACCCACCGTCAGCTCCGGCAGCACCGACCCGGTTTATTCTCCTGCAAGGCTGCTGAGCAGCCGTCCTCTCTTTCGAGACCACTGACCTACTGGCATATCGCCCACCATGCGTACATCCCTCGCTCTCCTCCTTCTCCCACTTGCGCTGGCGCACAACCCATTCTTCAAACCCCACAAACACCCCAAGCTCGAGGCTGTTTTCCAAGCTACAGCCGAAGAACAGCGCCTGGCGCTCGAGTCTGCTCATTTGGAAGCCGCAAAGGCGCTGGCCGCCGAAGCTGCTGCAGGGCACAGAGGCCATTCCGGCCATGGCAAGATGTACGAGCGGGGCGACGGCGTCGAGCTCGATGAGCGCGGGATGCCAATCACCGCAACGACGACGATCATGGTCCAGATGACGACCACGCAGACGGTGTGGGTCCGACCGACAGATCAGGCACACTTTGGTGCTGGCGACAGCACCACCACCACCACCGCCGCCGCGCAGGAATCGACCAGCACGTCGTTGTCCGGGTCTCACTCAGCGAGCGCATCGGCCACGGCTAGTGCCGTCGCATCTTCTTCCGACTCGTCTGCTGGTCAGGCGAGCTCGACATCGGCCCTCCCCTCGGGCTCCGCATCGTCGGCCGCGGCGTCGTCATCGTCAAGCGCTCCTGTCTCGCACTCGAGCGCCTTCCTGTCGCATTCCAGCGTCTTTGTGTCCGCAAGCTCGGCGCCCATCTGGCCCAGCCAGTCGGCCTCCTCGGCAGTAACGACCACGGCGTCCTCGTCGCACGAGTCGTCTAGCACGGATGCGGTCTCCAGCTCGGCCACGGCGACGTCGTCTTCCTCGGCCTCCGCCTCATCGGCCGCGTCGTCCACATCAAGCAACAGCTCGAGCTCCTCTGTTTCGGCCAGTCATACCCACTCAGAGTCGAGCTCCAGCATATCTGCTTCGATAACGGCGACGGCCAGCGTCTCTGCGCCTTCTGCAAATGCCACGACCTCGTCTACTTCCGCGGTCGCCAACACCACCACCCTGGCTTCTAGCACCATGGCATCGATTGCGAGCTCGGCAGTCGCAAGCTCGACTATCGCATCGGCCAATGCCTCAACTATCGCCAGCTCGACTGCACCAGCGAGCACTATCGCATCTTCCACTGTGGCATCGTCGACGGCCTCCGCGCCTGCGGCCAGCTCGACCGCTCCTTCGACTGTCGAGCCCTTGCCCCGCACTTTCATGGCGGGCTACTACCCCGACTGGTCCGGCGGCTACCTCACGCCCGAAGATGTCGACTTTAGCCGTTTTGACGTCATCGACTTTGCCTTCGCCCTGCCGACTGCATCCGGTGGACTGCAGTTCACGCAGTGGGACTCGTCCGACCTGCTGACTCGTCTTGTCACACGAGCGCACGCCGCCGGCAAGCACGTCAAGCTCAGTATTGGCGGGTGGACGGGCTCGACCTACTTCTCCACCCTCTTCGCTGACCCTGGACTCCGCGCGACGTTCGTATCCAACATCTTGGCCGCCTACAACACGTACAACCTCGATGGCATCGATATCGACTGGGAGTACCCCGGCGGCGGCGGAGCGTGGGGCAACTCTGCTTCGTCGGACGATTCGGCCAACTACGTGCTGTTCTTGCAGCAGCTGCGAGCAGCTCTGCCTTCCAATGCTTACATCTCGCTCTGCACGCAGGACTTCCCCTTCGCCGGACCGAACAACAGCGGGCCGTTGACCGATGTATCGGCCTTTGCGGCCATTATCGACTACATCCTGATCATGAACTACGACGTGTGGGGTTCGTCCGACTCTGCGCCGGGTCCCAACGCGCCGCTGAGCAACGCGTGCGGAAACTCGACGCAACCCCTCGCGAGCGCGTACGCCGCCGTCGCCAGTTGGACCACCGCCGGCATGCCCGCCAGCAAGATCACGCTCGGCCTCCCAGCCTACGGGTACCTCCAGAAAAGCTGGGCGACGCACCTGATCCAGAAGAAGCGGGACTGGCCCGTCCCGCCGCACAAGCGCGGTAACACTCCTCTGGACGAACGAGCCACCGTCACGCTCACGAACGATAACGGCGGCACGTCGGACGGCCAGATCGCTTTCAACGCCCTCGTCCAGCAGGGAGCCCTCTGGCGAGATGGCAACGGTGCCTTCCAGGCCAGCGGTGGCTTCTTCCGCGAATGGGACGCCTGCTCTAGCACCGTACGTCTCCGACCTCCTCGTCTACTACGTACACAGCTGACGAGCGTAGCCTTGGCTCAAGTCATGGGACTCTGGACAGATTGTCACGTACGACGACCCCCAGTCGCTCTCGCTCAAAGCCCAGTTCGCCGCCCAGGCTGGTCTCCGGGGCTGCAACATCTGGTCTATCGACAGCGACTACATGAACGGCAACTGGTACCTCACCGACGCGGTCCGTTCGGGTCTGGGTCTGTCGTAGGGTCTGTCAAGAAGGTATCTGGATGGACAGTGGCATGGTCGGCCTTGATGGTCAGACGCCAAATATGTAGCCACATGCATTATAATAGGTACTGCAACTTGCGGAGAGCACAAGTGCAGGCTAGGCGAGCTGCTTACAAGCCGCTGCAGTATCGTGTCACGCGGAGATACACGTTGTGCGGGTGTGATGGGCCCGCTCTGATGCCGCTCTACCGATAAGGAGCATGCCCCACGCTGGCATGCCTCACGCCGAGCCGGGCGGAGAGCACCGCGAAGCGGGAGATATGCCCCTCCTCGGGTCAGTCTCAAGGATCCTGTCATAGCCAAACACGCATCGGCTAGGAGTTTCCCGTCGGGCTCCGTGAGTGGGGATGCGCCCCGCGTTCTGGATCCAGCCTTTAGCCGAGAACATCGACGACCCCCACCTGGACCGCTGGCAGACCTTGTTTCCATCACGCACGATATTAAAAGCCACCCCCACCCTGCTATCGCGGATAGACGTTGTCCCGGTGACCGTGCATGATGGCCACTCCGGCCGAATTGCGAGAACGTCGGGCCGATCCGACTTCCCCCACTCCCACTCGCTTTGCACCACCCCACCCTCCCCCCCCCCCCCCCCC
>JAXQGU010000013.1:0-79019 GCA_037040355.1 Cutaneotrichosporon sp. M94-02A
CTAACCCTAAATAACCCTAACCCCTAACCCTAACCCCTAACCCTAACCCATATAACCCCTAACCCCCTAACCCATTGGTGGATGACGTTCTGATGGCATCTTCGGCCCGAATGCTCACTGTATAAAGGGTGAGCAATTTGGAAGCTGGTACAGTAGACGCATCGTCGCCTACCTCACCTCTACCTCCTCCCTTCTCTCTCCCGAGCACGATGACCATCAAGACTCTATTCGGGGCGACTGTGCTTCTAGCGGGAGTCGTGGCAGCGGCTCCTACCAACGCTGTGCGCGATATGTCCAGTGCTTGTGCCTCCCAAATGGACGGCTCGCTTCCCTACGGGACACCTCCCGGATTACAATTCAGTGGGAATGTCCGTCGATACTACGTCGCGGCAGAGGAAGTCACCTGGGACTACACTCCTACGGGTTGGGATAACTGGCTCGGGGTAAGTCTGGCAATGGGTCTAACTCCTCTCCATACCGCAGATGTTCATGTTGTTAGGTACCAATCAACGACTCGTTCCGTGCCCAGGCCGCCAGTGCCTTGACATACGGCACGAAGTGGTTGAAGGCGAAGTATGTCGGTTACAGCGACGCAACTTTCAGCAACAGGACCGAGCAAGCGCCTTACCAAGGTCTATTGGGGCCGACCTTGCGTGGTGAAGTCGGCGACATGATCGAGATTCTTTTCGTCAACAAGTTGACGGGGAACTACGCCACCATGCACTCCATGGGTCTGTCCTACAACAAGATGAGCGACGGCGCGGCCATGGCCAATGCCACGTACCCGGGGCAGAACATCACTCTGCCTACCGAGGATGCTGTGCCACCCGTTCACAAGGGCATCGCTCGCGGCGAGTGTGTGGTTTACAAGTGGCTCGTAGCCTAGAATAACGGTCCGGCTGAGGGCGAGATCGCCAAGGTGAGTACCGTGCAAGAGCCTGCTTCGACCAACGGGGACTGTGGGCTGACTCGCCGTCTGCAGACACACAGCTACCACTCTTACGTCTCAATGGAGAGGATACCAATGCCGGTCTCATCGGTCCGACATTCATTTACCGCTCGGGCCAGATGGATTCGGTCATGGCGTCTCACCGAGAGATTCCCTTCGTCTTCATGATTTACGACGAGTCTCGCTCTTTCCTCGCCAACAAGAACGCCCAGATGCTCGGTCAAGCCAATACCTCCTCTTCCATGGGCTACAATAACACGGCTCCGATCTACAGCGGCGGTAATCAGAGCGTATGGCAGCCCCAGCTCGCCAACTTCATGTCCAGGGCTTTAACGGGGCCCCCCGATATATGAGAATCAACGGCTACATCTTCGCCGACAACCCCACTTTCAATATGTGCGAGGGCGACAAGACCATATGGTACGCCATGGCTTACGGATCGGCAAGTCATGTCTTCCACATGCACGGCAGCGGCTTCAGTCACCTCGGTCAAAACAACTACGCCATTTCAATAAACGACGGCGTTGGAAAGACTCTTGTTCAGGACGCCACCGCGGTTGGCAAATGGCAGGTCATCTGTCACGTTAATAACCATCAGAATATGGGCATGGTCGGCGACTACCGAATCTGGCCCTCCGCCAGTTGCCCTTTGCAGCCTCTGTGTTCGACATCTTCCGTGTCATCATCGTCTTCGTCGGCACCGTCCTCGACCTGGTCCGCTGGCAGTCCGACCTCGACTTACGCGTCCTGGACTCCCATGGCGACCTCGTCCGCTAACTAAAGCGCCACTCAGAACCATCGAGCGCTGCACTGTCCTCGGGTCCCTGAATATCGAGCCTTGCACAATGAGGTGGCATGAGGGATCAGCCGATTACAGACACTTGGCCGCCTAGACATGGCTGCCTGGACATTGGATCGAAGAAGGTGACTACCCCGTAGTCGTGGTCGCATCAGAAAATGAGGAAACACTCTTTATAATTCGCCGTAGATCTATAAGAATGTCGTCAAGTTGTTTCGATTGACGAATATCGGACCGGATCACCTTCTCTGGTCAGGAGCATTGCTCTACACTGCAGCTTTCGCTTCACTTCAATGGAAGAACATGAGCAGATCGCCGCGTCGGAAGGGGAACCAGAGGCTTTCGCACAGCAGTTGGATCCAATGATCAACCGCCTGAAAAAGAAGCCGGCGGACAACAATAGGTTGTCTCATGGTGCTTGAAACTTCGCCTTCTGCCGCACTCATGCATGTTTGTTTGTTATACTAGCCCTGAGCTACTCCATGCTCCTCGGAGTCTGCCGTTCGATCATATGTCGCGGAGGCATCGCACATCCGCCTGTATACTGTGTCGCGAGAGGGTATGCTTTTCATCGCCTCATCCTCCTCCACGCATAGGGCGAACGCCTATTTGCCTCTCAGAGAGATCGTCGGCTCGTGACTCACCACTACGCATGTCCTGAGAACGTCTTCTATGTTGAGTCGTTCGCTGCTTCGCATCAAGCCAGAGACGAAGTAGCCGGCAAGGCAGTCCCCCGCGCCAGTGGTATTGCGCAGCGGCCGCTGAAGCTTGGCGCACGGAACGAAGCCGAACTGCGCCTCGCCCGAACCCGCGTGGGCGTAGACGACGCCAGCAGCGCCGAGCGTACAAACGATCGATAGATCTGGGCGCCCTAAGCTGTCCCGCAAGGCGCGGCAGCCGCTCATGGCTTGCTCCTGGATCGATGATCCAGTTCGGTCATCAGGAACGCCGAGGTGCGTCAACAGGTCATCGAGCTCGCCTGCGTTCACCAGTAGCCAGTCGACCGCATGCCAAGGAAACACTTTCAGCTCGGCTGAGCAAGGCATCGGTGAGGGATTGAAGATATTGACCACCCCATGGGAGTGTGCGGTACTGAGATACTCGAGGGTGGTCGCCCATGGAATTTCGTTTTGTACGACCAGGTGCGTGTATTGTTCCCATCGGACGGATGACGTGGCTTGGCCTGAGGCGAAGTTTGCGCCCTTGTTCAGGACTGACGATGTCAGTGACCCATCGAGCCAAGCTCACAACACTGACTAACCGATCGCGTTCTCTCCGTCTGCTGCGACTTGAATGATAGCTCGACCGGTGGACTGATATCAGTGCGCCGCAGCCCTCTAGACTCACCTCATCCGGATGGACAGAAACCGAGATCGTTCCCACGCCTGCTGCGCGAAGCTCCTCCTTGACCCAACGCCCGTCCTGTCCGACATTGGCGTCTAGGTCAACGACGGCTCCCGCCTTCGCCAAAGCATATGCTTGATTTGCGCCCTTGCCCCCTGCCTTTCGCGCATACGAAGCCGAGGAGATAGTCTCCCCCGGTCTGACTATGTGCGGAAGCGCATACACCTCGTCGATATCTGTGAATCAGTAGGCAGATCACTCGGATCGACTTACTGATCGAGCCTTTGACAAGACAGCGGGGGGAGCGGCGCGTCATGGCGTCTGTTGTGGATCGCAGTGGATGATCCGTTTGGGAAGCAGTATCATTGTGAATAGTGATGTATGTGGCTGCGTGCAGACGGCAATGTTCGCCTGCGTGCAGACGGCAATGTTCGGAACCTCCCAACAGGACGGCGTTCTAGATCAAGTCACCGGTCGGTAAATATGTTGAATGCCGACCGGGTGGTAGACCCTGAAAGGTACCGCGCTAAGGTTGGCATCGCGGGAAGGAGTCTCAAAGAGGCAGGCCTAACTTGTGCATGGCGGCGACCGGAGGTCGGTGGGGTCATAGAGAGCCTCCAGAACATGCAGACCCAGGTCCCTGGGTGTGGGTCGGTGTGCATGTCTTTTGCGCGCAGAGCATGTGAGGGGTGCGTCCATGACGAGGGGAAAGGGGCGGAGCCCCCACTTTACCCATTTTCAGTGGTGACCTTTCAGGCACGTCAGGTTGCTCGATACCAGGCTGTGACAACAGGATTCGTGCATATCGCTTTCTCTCGTGTGTTATGGCAGATGCATAAAGCTGCAAGATAGAGTCATACCGGTACTTAGCGCATTAAACCTTCTCCAGAGTCTTAGAATAGCCCTGCTCTGACGACTTGTCGGACGAAGCAGCGGTCGCTTCGGCCTGCAGTCGGGTCATGATGGAGTGCATCAACTCGGCGTCTCGCACGGCATCGTTCGACTTGAAGACCTTGTCCATGGCCTCGAGGCTTACGTTGCGTGTCTGAGAAGTAAGAAGATGTCTGAGTGCCGTACCAAGAGAGGCATACCTCGGGAAGGATCCAAACGGCATACGCCACACCCAGCAGCATGAAGGCGGTGAAGAACAGGTCTGTCTATCAGTCCGATTCAGAGATGATCGACTCACAAGTCCCGTATGTGATCTTCTCGAGCATGGGGGGAACGAAGAAGGACACGCAGAAGTTGGTCATCTGCCGGTCAGCCTCATGAAAGAGTGTCAGGCCGCCTGACTTACCCAGTTGGTAGAGGCACCCAGGGCGGTTCCCGGAGCTCGGGCGCTGAGGGGCATGATCTCGGAGATGACGACCCATGAGACAGGGCCCCAGGAGTACCCAAAATGGAAGATGTAGAGCCAAATCAGAGCAGCTGAAGCCCACGCAGCTCCTGAATGAGCAGACCAGTCGTACTGGAACTGCGAGGTGATGATGCCGACGGCGACGAGGCACGCGCTCATGCCGAGACCGCCGACGATGATCAGGGGTCGGCGACCGAGTTTGTCCATGATGAAGAGCGAGGGGAAGGTTGCGAGGAACATGCTGATGCCGACGACGCCCGAAGCAAGCAACGAGACAGCCGTTCCACCGAGTCCGCTGATTGTGTTAGCCCCCTCCTTTCACCGGACTCAGGAAGACTCACAGAGAAGCGAAGATGATGGGAGCGTAGAAGACAATCGCGTCGATACCGCTCATCTGCTGGAAGAACATCATGAGACATGTGATAGCCGTGCGTCGGAACATGGGCCAGGTCGTGAAGAGCGAGCCAACTTGGGCGAACTGAAGGGCGAGAGGCCGGTTGACGAGGTGGGGGAACTTGCGAGCTGCAGCTTCCTTCTCGAAAATCGCATCGGCCTTGATCTCGAGGAACTCGGTCTGGACCAGCTCGTCGTCGACGTCGCGGTTGCGCACGTATGCCAGGGTCTTAAGCGCCTCGTCTTCCCGACCCTGCTTGAGGAGCCAACGGGGGCTGTAAGGGATGAAGAAGCAGCCGATGGCGAGGCCGAGCGCGGGGACTGCCTGGATGGCGAGCTGTTCAATCAGCGTTGTCAGCAGGTCAGACACTCACCGGAAGCCTCCATGCCACCGTGTTCGTCTCCGAGATATAGTTGGTGCCGAATCCGATCCAGTAGGACAGCATGATGCCGAGCGTGACACTGAGCTGCCAAGTCCCGACCTGTCGTTAGCTCCTGCATAGTGCGCTTGACTCACCATGGTGCCCCGGACCTCGGCAGAGCTAATTTCACTGTTGTAGGTTGGCACAGCGGTGCTAAGACTTCCCACCGAGACACCGATGAAGAATCGACCGACGAAGATCATGGCCGGGTTGACCGCGGCGGTCGTGAGGATCGCACCAAGCACGCACACGAGTGCGCCGCCGAAGATAGACCATCTGCGCGAGAACCGATCACAGCAGTAGCCGTTGATAAGAGAGCCGACCCATCCACCGAGACCGAGGATACTAGCCCATAAGCCAAAGCATGGCAAAGTCCACTCACGCGACAGTCCATCCTCGGTAGCTGGGGTCGTTGACGATCTGAGAGAAAGCCTCCACTCGGGTGAATGACGGCATCACCTGGGCCTGACCATCTGAATGCATCAGTCTCTGCTCGCGACGCAGCATGCATATACGCACATGCTCCCTGCTCATAGCCGTAGCACAGGCCACCAAGGGCCGTGAGCATAGAGATGCCGAAGAGACGCTTGTTGGCGAAGAGGCCCGCTACGCCGGCAGGACCGGCGAGACGTTCGCGTCGCGCATCGATGTCGTATAACTCGGACATGTTTGAAAAGCGAAAAAGTTGGGGGAACGGGGTCCAATGCAGCCCCGCAAGGTCTCCTTCTTATACAGCTGCTCGTCCCATGCCCCGCATAGTGCCCCGACACAAGTCGATCGCATGTGAACCAGTGAACTTCTCTTAGCGAGGCCAAAAAAAGAACGCCGAGAACGCCGGTACGCCGGTCGGAACGGCATTCAAGCAGGGGAACAATTTGAACACCGTTCTTGTTGTTTCCTAGCGGTTTGCAATATGCCGCCCGACTCGACAACGGCGACCAAAGCCGTGACCAAGATGTGCGCCCGCAGGTCAGAGTCACGCTGACGGATCGCAGAAGCTGCCGAGGTTGCCGGTCGATCAAGGTAGATTCACCACGTGTGCCGGATCTGATCGCTGCAGACGAAATGCGTGCCCTCCTCAGGTGATCGCTGCCAGAGATGCACGCGTTTGGACATAGCATGCATAGTCCGGCCCCATCAGCGTGGCAGGCGACCCAAAGATCACTCGTGGGTGCCCCGCTGTCTCTCAAGCGCTAATGAATCAGGGCCAGGCGGTCTCAGCAGCAGTCCAGCAGTCCCAGCCCATCGCTAGTTGAGGCGCAAAGATCACCATCAGAATGGCCCGTGCCCCATTCGCCAGCGTCTGTGCGAGATGCAGCGCAGCATCAGACGCCCATGGCGCCGGCAGAGATGGGAGAGCCAGCGCACTCTGTTTACCATGCCGTCGCAGATCGCTCGAGCTTCTCCATCGCTGGGGTCATGTCTCGAAGGGGCGGACCACGGGATCCAGACAGCGCAACCTCTCAGCACAGCCCTTTCACCTCGTTCGAGGATCCTGTCAGGCAGAGTATCCTGTCAATGGACGAGTGCGAATCTCTGTTCGATCAGTGAGTCGGCGGAACTCTGCGCGAGCTGAACCATAGCTACTTTGACCAACTACAAACCTGCGTCTGCCAGCTCGACCCAAAATGTATGTCATGTCAGGCGGACCAACCGCTGATGGCAGTACACACCGCGGCATATACTCGGGCCCAGTCTTCGATACTCTTTACAGCCGTCGTTGCGGTATCAAGCAAGTTCTTCCGGCCTGAGGTGTACGAGCAGGCACTCGCCATGGCCGAGCGCCTCGTAGGACAGGCGATGAGCGAGTGCGTTTCGACAATTGAAGTCGTACAGGCGATCTGTCTCCTTCACTGTGAGTCCTGCATGTACGCTCAACTGACGCGAAGACTGGAAGAAACCGATCGACGGAACGGGGTGGCTGAAGCTTGGATATGCGATTCGCGCGGCGTATCAGCTCGATCTTCATCTTCCTCGGAAGGGCAAACTCCCGTCTGATGAGATGGAGGCTAGGCGCGTCATTGTGAGTTGAGCGGACTCTGCAGAGGCTCACGGCAGGACCGAGAGCGAACATGGATCTGTAAGTCCCGTTCGGAAGCCACATTACTGATTGAAAGCACTCGTGTGTTTCGATTCAACGTGAGTCAAACGATTGGTTACGCCTCTTGCTCATTTCGGCAGAATGACCGAACTGTCCGATCGTCCTTCGATGGTCCATAGAATGCCGGATGTTCGCGCATGGCGGCGGCATAATCCTTTCCCGCTGCCATCCGACGGTCAGCTCGAGTTCGCTGTCAAGTTGGTTTCTCTTCCCCTCGACTACCGCGCAAATGCTGACGGAAAGGACGAGCACCTTGAGCGCCGAGGTGCGGCAGCTGCAGCAATGCCAAGTCAACTACGATGTTCTTCGCTCTGGGTTGCGACGCGTCTCAGAAGACCTTCAACAGTCGTACGAATCTCTGACATCCCCAACAGGTAAATCATGAACACACCGCAAGGGCGAGGCTGATTTCGTGCAGCGCGTATCGCCCTGTCCTCAACTTCAGCCAGCATCTTGAAATTCAGCCTTCACGCCGAACAGCTTCTCATCGAGTGCACGTTGCTTTCGTCTGCGCCTCGCAAGAGCCGTCTCGTGCTGCTGCACAATTGCGTGTCGACAAGTCTTGAAATGCTCGAGACTATGGTCGAGGGCTTTGCGCGGAAGAACGTCATGCCTATGATCGAGGACGCCCATTCCGTTGCGGTCGCTTCAACGGCCGTCCGATTGATCCGATTCCTGGCCTACCTTGATCGTCCTGCCAGGTCTGCAGTCATGCGGAAACTTACACGGGGTAAGTCCATGCTGCAAGCTGAGCTGACTATCAGTTGTGGTGGTTTGCCGAGAGGCAGCAAGAGGGGATCAAGGGTCTCATCCGGCCTATCTCGGAAGATTCGTTCACGCGCTGTTAGATAACGCCCAGCACCAGTCCCGCCCTCCATCACGGATGACTTCGCCGCAACCCGTCATCCAGCAGACGAATGTGGAGCAGGAATCCCCCGAGTTGTGGTGGGATGAGCTAGTGGGTCAACGGCAGTGGAGCTAGCTAAGACGTAGAATCGCATCATCGCGCAGGACCCTGCGCGCCCAATGGAAGAGCAGCAGAGTTTCTGGGAGGGATTCCCTATGCTTGCAGGGGCAATCAACACGGCTCCTCTCATACCTGAATGGGCCGGACTTATTCAGCTCGACCAGGCACCATCGGCGGAGAGCGGTGGTGGACAGCTGGATGAACACTGGGATCTTGGATTGCTAGGCATATCGCAAGGTCCCGTCTTATGATGCAACAACATCTTGACGATCTTCGCGAAGAGGAAAGGTTGCGGCAATTACAATGAACGCAGAAAAGACTGGCTCGCGTCGGCAGAACTTCAGAACCTACACATATGGACTCGCCTACAGAGTCCTTCTCATGACCTTCTCCAGTTGCTTAGTACGATGTTTCCACAGAGACATGACAAGAACCCAGCCGCCGACCCTTGTTTGTGGTCTCAGTGACCCGCAGCCTCCCGCTGGTGCTCGTCTGCCTCCGGTTCAACCACTGTGGAAGCAAATTTGCGCGTCGGAGTGTTCCGCTCAAACAGGACATCCAGCTCGTAGTATGAACGCTGACATGAGCACGAATAGTGATGGAGTCTTTGACAGTTACTCACCCCCTTGGTCTCTGGGAGCCTGAAGAACACCCAGACGAAACTGAGTAGGCTAATGGGACCCCAGAAAAAGCCTGCCGTCAGTTTCGCTCGTTGATCCTTCGCTCACCTGTCTTCCCTGCCCAGTTCCAGGCGGTCGGGTTCAGCTGGTAGGGGATGATGACTGTCGCTATGATAGCCAAGACATTGTAGGTATTTCTCGCAAGGGCTACCGTCTTGTTTCGCAGCCGAGTGGAAGATGTCTCGCCGACGATGGCGAACGCGAGCGGTCCAACCGAGATGACATAAAACGCCACCCAGCAGAACATCACGCCGCCTTGTCCCCACATGATGGCGCTGGACTTGTTCGCAAAGCACGCGAGGATCGCGATGATGAACATGGTCGCCGTCATCGCGCCCATGCCGAAGAGGTACAGCGTACGTCGGCCAAATCGTCTGATGAGGAACCAAGCGGCGATGTTCCCCACCATCGCGACAGCTTGGTTGCCGAGTCCCATTTTGTACGCCGAGGAAGGGTCGAGACCGGCCTGCTCGAAGAAGTAGGTCGACTGAGCCGCGAAGTAGAGCCCGCAGGTTACCTGACACCCAAACGTGAGACATGAGATCTCAGTGCGTCGTCGGTCAGATTGACTGTTGTCAGCTGAGTGCCAGGCATCAAACGCTTACCGGAAGCAATCCAGATACGACGCGCCCTGTGTCATGTCGATCTCGAGCTGGTTGGTGCGGACCATCATCGCGACGGTCTCTGTAGCTTTCGATGCATCTTTGGTGGCGGCCAATCGACGGACCGAGTGTTCCGCCTCGACGAGGCGACCCTGGCGAACGAGCCACCAGGGACTCTCAGGCGCGAAGAAGATAGCAACCAGGAGCGGAACAGGCCAAGCCCACTGAATCGCCCATGGTAGACGGAATGCCCATGTCGATGGTTCGTTCACAGAGTATCCATTGACGATACCCTGGCTGATTGTCTGGCCGATCACCCAGCATAGGTTGATGAAGGTGGTCAGATAGCCTCGAAGGGAGATTGGGCAGATTTCGGAAGCGTAGGCGATCGGCAGGGTCGCGAAGGCACCGAAAGGGATGCCGCAAACGATCTCGCCTGCGAGCAACATTCGAACATCGGTCGAGAAGGTGGTGATGGCGATCAAGGGTATGATCAGAATCAGGTTCCCGATGAGAGTCCGTCGGTATCCGTATCGAGTACAGAGGAACTCTCCCCAGTAGATGCCGATGATGCTACCGACCGATCCCGCTAGGCCGAGGGCCGACTGCCACGAAGCCGACAGCTGGTACTGCTCAATGGCCGGATAGTAGTTGCCATAGTATTCCCTGAATACTGGCAGGGCATTGAAGGCGCCGATAGCGGCTGTGTCGTAGCCTAACCTATCAGCACTGAACCGGGCGCCAAAGACATACCCTCCATGATGATGGTGGCTGAGGCGACCATTGACCAGAAGACAGCTGCCTTGTATATCTTGATACTTTGCCAGAAACCCAAGCCCTTCTCGAACTCTTCTGCTTTGGCGGCATCCTGCTTGATCTGCGACCATTCATCGGTCTTCAGATCGGCGTCGGCTACCTCAACATGTTGAACGGTCTGCTTCTCTTCTGTAGGAGAGTCCATCGTTTCGAGAGAGCATGGAGGGCATGAGGCTCCTGCTCATTGCCGGTTTAAGTAGTCCCGGCAGGACCGACGCTCACGGGAGTGTATTCCATCACTAGTGTCCGGTGATCCGGGGTCCCTCGGAGCACCACTGCTGGAGTATTTCCCTGTGGCCGTTGCACACGCCCGACAAATAAGCGCCCCAGTGCCAACAATAGGACCGGCTGTAGCGGCCGAGCTGACGGGCAAGATTTAGCTTCGAGGACTGTCTCCAGATCGGAGACATGCCCGACTATGATCATGTGATCAGAACGGGCGAGATCAAGGTCGTGCGTCGGAGGAATGCAGCTAGAAATGCCCGTCGGAACGCCTCCCGAGTCTCGTGACCCGCCAGCTACGACGCCGCCAACGCGACCCAGCCTGATGGCGCATGCTTCGGCGTTCATTCGGTCAACCTCGGTAAAGGTACCGAATCTATTCCTGGCTAGTCGCGGGAAAGTCTCGGAAAAGGGTCGGGTAATAATGCTACGGTCGTGGCCGACGCGCTGTGCCTTCCCGTCTCGTCGTCAACAGGGTTGAGCAGCTTGACGGCCGTATTGAGATCACTCAAAGACAATCGAGAGCCCACATCCCTCCCTTCGTCAACTGACTGTCTCCCTAACTACCATGACGACTCGAACAAAGCCAGTCACGACGTGTCCGACCCCGTTCGTGGACCGCACGTACAAAGAGGCCCACGGCGTCGAATGCAAGCTACGAATATGGCCAGCTGAAGGGAAGAAGAACGCGCCATGGATGTTGTGGATGCATGGTGGTGTGTATCAAGCGCAAGAGGGCGTGAAGCTGGTTGATGACCGGCAGGTGGCTTCATCGCCGGGAAGTATGTGATCCCCAACGGATGGGTCATCCCGGCATGCAGAGCCTATGGGTACCACTGTGTCTCGGTCGGCTATCGACTTACGCCCCACGTCTCACAGTCACAATGCCTGCAAGACTGTCAAGACGGCCTGACATGGTGCCTCGATAACCTGAATGACGTGCTGCGGGGACACGACGCCTCGGCCGATCTGGCGCAGTACATCGCTGCTGGTGACTCGGCAGGCGGGGCTCTATCGACTCAGGGCGGATGCTTCTTCAAGCCTTCTCCGAAAGTCGTCATCGACGTCTTCGGCATCGTGGACTTCTTGGAGCACCTTTCCAGGAGCAACAGCAGCCCAAAAGATGCGATCATCAAGCCCAACTACCACAAACAAAGGACGGACGAGGAGATTCTTGCCTTCTTGCGAGACAGAGACCCGAGCCGAGCTGAAACCATGTCGCCATGGGACTGGGAACTCGAGCCCAACATGGATCTTGACACACTGCGGAGATTCTGGGGCGTGCCGAACTACGACCCTTCCGACACCGACTACCTTCGCATGGACGCTATCAAGTTCATCTTCGGCACCGGGAGATCCCTCCATGACTTCAACTTCCGCCGGGACGAGTTCGAGTCAGACGACGCGTACATGGCCCACGCCAAGCACTTGTCCCCGTATCATCAGGTAGACGAGCTCGGTACATACCCTCCCACTGCATTCCTGCACGGGGAGAAGGACCGCGCGGTGCCCATCGCCCAGAGCCGCAAGTTTGCAGAGAAGCTCCGCTCGATGGGCATCGCTGTGGTCGAGTCATACTCACCAGACGGTGACCACTGCTTTGAGAATGACTTTGAGGTGAGTCCGACACGCAAGAGCATGACTGACGGCAGGGCCCCGAGGACGCTGGGTGGAATGAATACATCGTTCCGGTCATGGAGTTCGTCAAAGCCCATGTGGGCTAAGTGGGACCTGTCTGTAGAGCCCCGGTCCTCCTGCAAAGAACATGTCCATGCACCTCATTGCCATCGGCTCTTTCCTTTGTCCAATGGCTCTGGAACTTTCCTGGCGCGAAACGCATGGCGGGGTATCCGCAGCGTTCCGAGACGAGCATCCGCGACCCGTTGACACTACCTCCCTTTCACCCCTCGCTCCTGCCTGGGGTGTTGCATCCTTTCACCCATTCCGTACGATCTCCTTGCTTCGTCCACGTACGCAATCTGAGCCGTATAAAGACCTCGCTTTGAATCTTGAGCGCTGAGTATCTGAGAAATTGTCAGACGATGACCACACTAGACGTCCGAATTGGGGGAAGGTACCAGGTTGGCAGGAAGCTGGGCGCGGGTGGCTTCGGTGAGTTACTTCGCTTCAGCGTGGTCCTTCGCTGACAGGCCCAGGCGACATCTATGTGGGCCGAGATACCGTGACGGGCGAGGAAGTGGCTATCAAGATGGAGGCAGCCTCTATCAAGCATTCGCAGCTTGTAGCTGAAGCAGAAGCCTACCGGCAACTAGCTGGAGGAGTCGGAGCTCCGCTCATGCGATGGTACGGCAAGGAGAAAGACTACACCGCGCTGGTGATGGACCTGCTGTGAGCTTTCCGGGCATGCGTGAGCAGTATGGAGGGTGTGCTGAGGCGGTCGTAGCGGACCTTCTCTCCATGATCTCTTCGTCTACTGCGGGCAACGCTTCTCCCTCAAAACAGTGCTGCTCATCGCGGATCAGGCCATCTCCCGAGTCGAGTTCCTTCACTCGCGTAACTTGATCCACCGCGATCTTAAGCCGGACAACTTCCTCATGGGCGTCAGTAAGCGTGCCAACCAGCTCTGCCCTATCGACTACGGCCTAGCCAAGAACTACGTCAACCCCAAGACTGGCCTGCACATTCCTTACAAAGAGAACAAGGGCCTGTGCGGGACTGCACGATATGCTTCGCTGAATACGCACCTCGGCGTGGATCAGTCTCGACGAGACGATATGGAAGCCCTCGGGTACATGTTCATCGTAAGTCATCCGGCCGCCCATATCTGTGACACTGACGGCGGGCAGCAATTCCTGCGCGGACGTCTGCCGTGGCAGGGTCTGAAAGGCGGCAACAGGAAGGAGCACTATGACAAGACCATGGAGAAGAGTAGGCCGGTACAAATTTTGAAGCAGACCGTGACTAACACGCGGGCAGAGATGACGACTCCGACGGAGGTGCTGTGCCGCGGGTTCCCCAACGAGTTCGCGATCTTCTTGGACTACTGTCGATCCTTGCGCTTCGACGAGAAGCCCGACTATCCGTACTGCCGCAAGCTCTTCCGGGACTTATTCATTCGGGAGGGTTACAAGTACGACTACATCTTTGACTGGTCCGTTGTCATCAACGACGAAGACACCACAGCGGAAGAGAAGGACAAGGACGCCTCGGCCGCGGCTGAGATCAAAGTCACCGCACAGGACCATACACCGGCCATTGCCGTCAGGCCTGAGCCCCTTGCTGTAGCAGCCTGACTGTTCGGCGGGGGCTCTGGCCTCAAAAGTGTCTGTTAGAGATCCGAATGTATGCTGTGTCTCGTCATGGAGTCACGGCAGTCGTGTTGGAAGATAGGCTCGATTAATCTCGCGCCCGCACGGCGTGTCGCGCCGCCGAGCCGATGGGCGCAGACGTGGCGCATATGTATGTGAATTGCCGCCGGTCTCGGCCGTCGGAGCTTTTGCATCCTTCTTCAATGACTCCACGAAGTCGGAGTCCGAAACTGTTGCGCGGCGGATAATCTGATTGCTGGGTACCCGTCGGAGAAAGATTGCTCGACTCGCGTGCGATGGCTTGACGCTGTCTCTACCTGTTCAGCCATGTTGCAGCCGCCGAGTCGTGAGTCACAGCCGGCCTCGCGAACGGAGTCAGTGTCGGTAGCGCTGGTTGAAAGTATCGATGCTCGCAGTCTCTTAGTTTCTCACGATGAAGTGTTCCACTGGTGAGGATAGGAAGCGGTCATCGTATCGTTCATCATGCCCAGTTGATGCATACACCCTATAAAAACGAAGCATCGGACTGCAAAGGTAGCGGTAGGCGAATCCGACCCTATGTCAAAAATACAGTAGGTGCTGTTGATGGGAAATCTCTAGCTGGTCAATCGTACGCGCGATCATGACAACGAGTATGCACTGTGAATCTGGCCGCATATTCTGACAAGTTTGCAGCCCCGCAGGTCACGCCTCTTCGTCGTGCCGCGCAATGAATCGCTGTGATCGGTGACGACAGTACCTGCGGACCCGCCACCGCGGGCTTGACCGCAGAGCCGAGTCGGGTGAAACAAATTCAGCCCTTCTAGCCACTCCGCAAACGTGTAAGTCCTCTTTGCTTGGCTCATCGCTTTATCTAGTTTCTCTTCACCCAAACCTGATGAACAATCAATCCAACCACCAACCCGAGGACGACACGCTACGTGCGTGCTATTTCGGAGACGCCAGCGAGTGGAGGCGCTTTGATTACGGCGAGGATGTTGTAGCACCTACGACTATTGCCAACGTTCAGCCCTCTTCCGCCGAGATCGACTTTATCCGCAAGGCTTTGGCCCTCGGCCGACATCTCTTGACCCTACGTCAAGCTGCGCGATGTGTGGCCCAACGGCTAGTAAAGGATCCCGACGAGCATATCATACAGAGCTTGCGGGAAAACTTGGCTGAATGGGTGCCCAAACTTCCTATCAGCGTCATCCTCACCGTTGGGATGAAATACCGCTCTTTTGGTCACGGGGGGATCCGGAGGGGCGAGATCTACATCGCCGTCAATTATGAGGTAGGTTGTCTCGAGTGATCTGTTCATTGACGCAGAAGAACCTCTTCATCATCGACGAGGTGCAGGCCATCCGCTCTGATCCGGCCAGGCCGGAGCATTCCGGCATTCAGCACCAGCTCGACATGCTTCTTCTGTACTATGGGTTTGGCATTGCCAACGAACTGTTGAGACTCCTCTGGTGGGGGGTGAGTCGCACTTCGAAACAGTCTTCAAGCTGTCAAGCGTAGGCGTGTGAGTATTGCCCGCTGAGTGAGCTGTAGTTGTCGAAAGTGGCGGCGTCTGGTACGCTCATTGAGAGGCATGACTCCTGGATCTATCATGGGAGCTGGTCATTGGATATGGCTCTATTCCGAGGGGTCGTGGAGGGGCTCCAGAAGAAGAATGAACGAGGGAGACGCGACCGACGCGCCATCACCAACCCTTACCATTTGATCAAGCTGAACAAACTCGGCGTTAAAAAGCTCGTAGTACGTTACAAGCACCATGTGATTCGAGCGAGCTGAGCCTCTTAGTTTGTCTGGATCGACTGCCTCAGTCTTCTGACAACTCGTGCCCCGGGCTTCTGGCCAGACCTCAGGTATGGGTCGGGGCTGTGGACAAAGCTGCAGCTCAGCGAGGTGTGGGTCGACGCGGTAGTAAGGGGTAAGTCTAGAACCGGCAGACTGCTGCCCAACAGCTCCCGCCACTTGCAGCTTACGTATGTGCTGATGAACGTATTAGCTTTCGAGGCCGGCGAGCTTCGCGCCCTCCCACTTCCACCTGTGAAAGGGGTCCCGGCGAACCTAAAGAGGCAGGCAGGACGGACTCCGGCCCATGGCTTTCCATGCGGCAAATGCGCAACTGGCATGCTCAATATGTACCGCAGAAAACTAGAGGAGTTGGAAGAGCAAGACCCCATGATGATTTGAAGCCCCGTAAGATACGTACTGTACGATCGTTCTCAGGAGCCTCACAGGAGACAAAGTAGAGTGTCGGTGACATAGCTCCAGACGGTCAGGGATACAGCCTGACACGGTCGCACGCTTGGGTTATGCTTGTATGCAGATATGAAGACTAGACGTCTCTAGCTGTCAGAACCTGGTCCCGTTGGGTCTACCGTAGCGAGCGAGACTCTTGCGAAAGCTATTAGAGCGTCTCGGCTACCGAGAGTCGCATGACGCGGGGCCTCGTCATTCAGGCACGTATGACGAGTGAGGACTATCCCGGACGATACGGATCTGATATCGGAGACTTTCAGTTTCATTCGAAACATCCCCAAGCATTCCTCTATGCCTGGGCTAGACATCCTGATATCGGGGGCTGGCATAGCTGGCCCGGCCGTGGCTTATTGGCTGCTGGAGGGAAATGTCGAGCACCGCATCACGATTGTAGAGCGCGCACCGGATCTCCGCATAGCCGGCCAGTCCATCGACATTCGACAGGCCGCAGTAAAGATCATACAGCGGATGGGTATCGAGGACGCGGTGCGAGCGAAGACTACAACAGAGAAGGGTGTACAATTCGTCGATGAGACCGGCAAACCATTCGCGACATTCGGGGCGTCCGGACAGACGGAGACACAAAGCCTCACCAGCGAATTCGAAATCCTGCGCGGGGATCTGGTGGAGATCCTGTTCGAGAAGGTGCGAGATCGCGTCGGGGTCATCTACGGCGAGTATATCAAAGGCTGCCGGAGAGAAGCTGGAGGTGGACGAGCAAGAGTCGAGTATGTCAACGGGCGCCAACCCGAAACGTACGACGTGGTGATCGCCGCCGACGGCCAATCGTCCCGGCTCCGACAACTCGTCCTCGACAATGCCGACACGCCCAGGGAGAACTGGCGGACTTTCAACCAATACTTTGCCTACTTTACACTCAGGGCGGACGATCTTCCGGCCAATCTGTCAGGTGACGGAAACATGGCTCTTTGGTACAACTCCACCGGCGGACGGCTGCTGTTCCTCCGGCCAGATCCAGTTCCAGGGCAATGCCGGGCCAACATTGGCAGACAGCTTCTCCCATCGGATGAGGTCAACAACCAGCGGTACCGGGAGGCCCTGGCGCAAGGTAAAGACGCTGTTAAGGCGCTCTTGAAGAAGGACTTTGTCGGCGCCGGCTGGGTCACCGACCAGGTTGTTGCTGGCATGGATGCAGCGGACGACTTCTACGCCAACGAGACCGCACAGATCCAATGTCCTTTCCTATACAAGGACAACATCGTCCTCCTCGGCGACGCCGGCTACTGCCCCACTCCACTCACAGGCATGGGCACCAGCCTAGCCATCATCGGTTCGTACATCCTTGCGGGCGAAATCAACAAGGCCAAAGCGGGCACTGCCAACGAGGTCGAAACCGCTTTCAAGAGCTACAACGATATCATCCTGCCATATGCGCGGAAGGTCCAGTCAATCCCGACATGGTTGCCGCAAATCGTCAACCCTCAGACAAGCTGGGGATTGTCGGCCGTTCGCACGGTTCTCTGGCTCGTCTCGGCCAGCGGGATTGTCTCGCTGTTTACCAAGCTGAGCGGTATTGTGGCTTTCGGCGGCGACGACTTCAAGCTGCCAGAATATCAAGAGCTGTAGATAGATAGGCAGATAGATAGAGATGCAGTGTTCTGGTTCAAGTCTTTGCAGCAGCAAGGGTGTTTGCACTGAGCGCGTCGCATCAACTGCTCGGCGATCAGCCGTCATCGCCGAGGCTCGGCGTGCCGATATTTCTCCGTCGGATCCGAAGCACTAAGCCGAGTCTGATGTGCTGACTTTGGGCAGTATAACAGTAATCTGATGAGATGTATCGTTCAACGCTGAATTTACTGCATCTTCGACCGACAGCATAATGCCTACCGAATGGCCCCTCGAGATCTTCGGCCAGCAGGCATCGGCCGGAGTCCACACGCCGTTCTTGTTCTGCTACCCCGCCGGACAGTCCTTCAACTTGGACCGGCTGACCGGCGTCCTGACAGATGGCCTTGCCCGCATGGCTGAAGCCTTCCCGTGGACTGCCGGAAAAGTGGGCAAATCCGACGCCGATGACAGAGGTCCAAGCATCTTCGTCATTAAGGCCGGTCCAAGCTCACCCTCGGTGATAGTCAAGGACTATCGCCAAGACAGGCGACTGCTCTCGTTCGCCGAGCTGGAGTCATCCGAGTTTCCGATCGACCAGCTCGACGAAGCGCTCCTCACTCCACATACGGTGCTTCCTCGCTCTGACTCGCCAGACCGGTCGGCGGTGTTGACCCTCCAGCTTAACGTACTCGACGGCGGTTTCATTCTCTCGGTCAGCGGTCACCACCAGGCTCTGGACGGCACTGGGCAGGAGCAGGTCAGCTACTTGCTCGACAAGGCCTGCAAGGGGGACGCCTATACTTCGGAGGAGCTTCGAATCGGCAATTTAGATCGAAAGGATATCGTCCCCATTCTGCCAGATACCTGGGAGCCGGCTGCCGACCATCTCTACCTTCGTAAAGCCAGTACCGCTCAATCTGCTCCGACCGCCGACGAGGGGTCTCGCCTAGTTTTCGCGAACATCATCTTCTCGACCCAGTCGCTCCGGTCCCTCAAAGCCGAGGCACAGGCAGACTTGCGATCCGGCTTCGTGTCCTCCAATGACGCGTTGACAGCACTCATCTGGCAAGCGATTGCTCGAGCCCGAACGGCGCGCTTACCAGGGTCGACTTCGACGACGCTCGGACGCGCTATCAATCCCCGCCGATACCTAGGTCTACTTGAGCTATATCCCGGCTACATCAGTAACATGGCCTATTCCAACATGACGCTTGACGATATCTCAAACGCGCCGACAGGCCAGATAGCCGCCATGCTGCGTCGTGCGGTCGACCCAGAAACAAGCAACCTCGGACAGCTCACGCGCGAGCTGGCCACATTAATACACCGAGCGACCGACAAGGACTCCGTGTCCATCACGAACCACCTCGACCTCGACGCGGACCTCATGATCAGCTCCTGGGTCACGATGCGGTGCTGCGAGTTCGACTTTGGGCTCGGTCTCGGCAAACCCATCGCCCTCCGTCGTCCAAAGCATGACTGCGTCCCCAGTCTCATCTTCCTGCTGCCGCGCCAAGTCAACGGGGACGTCGTCGTCACACTGTGCCTTCGCGAAGATGACCTGGACCACATGCGACGGGATCCAGCCTTCACCAAGTACGGGCGTTTTAGCCCATGAGTTAGTCCAAGCATTGTCCCAGTCCCAGAATCTAAAAATGCATACCTGTAGCAATGCATGTGATGGACAACTGGGATCCGCATTCGCTACCGCCCGCCCTGAGGTGTGCCCGTTCGGCTGACCCTCTCCTCGACCTTCTGCCGGACGTTACCCCAAAGTCTGCCTGCACCGTCCCGAATACCCTCAGCGACCTGCGCCGCTTGACCGCCAAGTTGCACGTTCGCACCAGCTTCCTGATTGGTGCGGAAGAGGCCGGACCCGCCTGACCCACCGACAGATAACTCGTATCCGCCTGCTCGTAGGTTGAGCGATGGCATTGTGCTGGATGAGCCCGCAGCCGGCGACGCCTGTGTCGAGGGATTCATGGATGCCGATGCGGAGATCGGCGGGAGACCGCTCGGAGGGTTGTATATTCTTGGATCTCCGTTTTCCGCACATACCTCTACCATGTTCAAGAAGCTGCAAGTCGCTGTTCAGCCGGGTACGAACCGCGGCCAAGGAGGACATACCTCTCAGAATTGTGCACAGTACTGCCGCCAAGCAGAATTCGTGTCCCTCCCGCTCCTCCAGACCCATCTGAGGCCATGCGCTGGTTCAGCAGCGCCACAGCTCTGCTCTCCTCGTAGGTCGTTCCGCCGAGCATGAAGACAATGATGTCTTGTGGTCTGCTCTTTCAGCTTCACTCCTCTGGCCTCGTCTCACCGTTGCATCCGTGCGCCCTCATCACCCTCCATGAAGGGGTAGCTTGTATCTCTCAGGCGGCCCTTGAGCAGAAGATCGAGGGTCTGTGAGAGATGTGGCGAATGCTGCGTGTACACGTTCTCCACGCCCTAAGGTCGATCAGCACTGACAGCGACCCTTGCGGTTTCGATGAGGTTAACCTTGAGACCACGGAGAGCACTCCTGCCCTTCGAGAACAAGCCTTCATTGCTGAAGAGATCGTCTTGCCGAACGTCGGCGCCCGCAAAGTTCAGCATGACGTAGACCAAGCGGGCGCGATCCGCTGACACGCCATTCCGAATCAAAGAGTCCACGACCTGCGAAATCTGGTTGCCTTGCGCCTTCTGGTACCGAAGAGCGTAGAGGATCGCCAGACGAAGCTTGTTGGACGGTCTGACTCGAGGATTTTGCAGCAGTTCCATTACTGCCTGCAACCGTGTCAGCCTCCGCTTCTAGACAGACCGAAGACGCGACGCACCCTCAGATCCGCCTGATGGCTTTCCTGACTGGCGAGACTCTGCTCCACTTCGCTAACAGCGAGCAGTTCGTCCCGCTCGACCAGCCTACTGAGCTCGCCGACAAGCGTCACGTGTTTCGTGACGTTCCCGCCGAGCTTCCTGAACTCGGGATACTCCTCGACGAAGCGCTTCATGTCCGCGACAGTTTCTATCCGGTTAGGGCCGGATGGTCCTATGGCGGAGTTCTTCGCTTGGTAGTCTTGGACATAAGTCGCGATAGCTGCGCCGAGATCTCCAAAATTCGCGTGCAGTTGCTGCGCGAAGAACGAGTCCGAGGAAGTTGAGAGGACGATATCCTGTCATGTCAGCGCTTCAGTGTCTCTGTTGCTCGCAAGAAAACCCACTCGGAGCTCCAGCTTCTCTTCCTGTTCTATCCGGACGCGCCCGTTATGTATGCCCAACAACTCATGGACCATAGCCTGATACGTCCACTGGGTCAACAATGGTGTGACGGGGTCGTTCCGCCTGTCTGGCAAGTCAGCCGCCGGAGCCAAGTCTGGACATACCAAGGATAAGCAGGAGAGGAGCTGGTCCAGCCGAGGGCCGAAAGTCGAACAGATCTCTGTACGGAGGGTGCTGCATGGCGGCCTGTTCTGTCAGGAGGATTCGGGACCGTCGTCTCACGTGTATCTCCTGAGCGAGCTTCCTGCCCGGCCCTGACATCTTCTCCCAACGAATGACAGGTCGCTTCTTGAGGCTTAACAGTACCGCAAGGATAGATTGTGAATGATGGGAGAGTGTCGGAGGAGGCAGTAGCATGGGCGGTGGGAGAAACAGCGGTGGCTAGGCGAGATTAGCGCTTGCGTTTGCTCCAGCTCGGACTTAGTGCTCACATTTGGCGGTCCCTCGCCGCCGTCCGCTAATGCCGCAGGGGTCAGAGTGAAGTGTGATGGTCCCTGGGCGAGGAAGTCGGCGAAGTACTCCTGAATCTCCTTCACGACCTCGAACTCGTCCACAGTCGCCATCTCCTCGATCTGACTCTTCGTCAACGTATTTGAGAAGTCTACTTGTATCAGCTCGGTCATCCGATTTTATCACACTGTTGCAGAGTGACCACGCACACAGCCAGTAGCCACCATATCTCGGCTTGATTAGCTCCGCCTTGACGGCCTCGATCGAAGCGGCCGTTGGCGATAGGAACGCGATACAATTCAGGTGGGTCAGAGCTTCACGAGATGTACTGCGCACGGTCAGCCCGCGCTGAGCACTACCCGGGAATCCGCTCGGCACCTACTTGTCCATGCGGTCCGTGAGATACACCTCGTGAGCTAGAAGCTCTGACTGTGTTGTGACCAAGGAGATAATGGGCGTCTGAATGGGGTCAATGGGGCACTAATCCGGGGTGGCTCGAACACGAACAGTGTGAGCGTCGAGGAGCAGAACCTTCATCCCCGGCACCTCGGTGATCATCTTCTGGATGTAGGTCTGGACCGCTTTAACGACGTCCATCTTGTCTTGACCTGGCCAGGACCAGAGGAGGCCCTTCTATACTGAGAAACGCGATAACCCAATGATCAACAACGCAACTCGGCCACAAGGTTGAGTTCATGACGCGGAATGACGGCATTCGCACCAGCGACCTCCGCGGAACGTGCAGCCCACTGGCAGATCGTCGCGCGCCCATTTGTAGATGACCTCAGGAATACAGCAGTCCTCTGGGAACCGCCCCACCGCGACGTCGATCCGGACACAGCGACATCCTCCACCACTTATGCATCTCTTCTCTTTTCCTTATTTTTCTACGACGCTGCGCTGTGCGAGACAGATGTCTACTCGCATTTAGACGGTGCCAGCCGACGAGATCTGGACCTGGGCGGACGTCTCTGCCATAGTGTCAGCATCTACCGCACGTCCATGCGCTGCTCAAACATACTGCCAGAGTTGGAGCCGTAGCCCTCAATCTTCTTGACGAGGTCCTGGCCCTCGACGACCTCGCCGAAGACGACGTGCTTGCCGTCGAGCCACGAGGTGACAACGGTGGTGATGAAGAACTGCGAGCCGTTGGTGTTGGGGCCGGCGTTGGCCATCGAGAGCAGGAAGGGCTTGTCGTGGCGGAGCTTGAAGTTCTCGTCGGCGAACTTGTTGCCGTAGATGGACTGAGGGTCAGCAAGATTTCAATCAACGTATACTGAATGCTCACCTTGCCGCCAGTGCCGTTGTGGTCTGGGAAGTCAGCATCAGAACACGCGGGGGTGGACAGCTACGCACTGGTGAACTGCAACCATGTCAGCACACGTCTCCTCGGGAAAGGCACAGGTCACTCACGTCACCGCCCTGGAGCATGAACTGGGGGATGACTCGGTGGAAGCCAGAGCCGGCGTAGCCGAAGCCCTTCTCGCCCGTGCAGAGGGCTCGGAAGTTGGCGGCGGTCTTGGGCACGACGGAGTCGTACAGCTTGAAGACGATTCGGCCGGCAGGAGCGCCTGCACCATCAGCACGTGTGTCATTGACACGAGGTATGGATGAGCCGGCCTTACCGTTGATGGCAATGTCGAAGTAAACGTTGCTGTTAGATCAGGAGGTGTTTCTCATTGTGTAGGCCAGCAAACTACTCACGACATGGCGGTGCTAGCTGTAGAGACGAATCGGCGAGCGAAGGACATGGGGCAAGAGGAGCGGAACGCGGATAAGTGCAAGGAATGGAGAACGAAGGGAAGCGTGTAGGCAGAGCAGACGGTACTGTCAGCATCAGCCGCAGCGAGTCGAGCGGCTCCCTTGCTCACCTGTCTGTCTTTTTCTTTTTGAAGATGAACAGAGGATAGAGAGAAGACTTGAGACCCAAGGTTGCGGGTTGAATGAGGTGCTGCGGTGGAGCTGCCCTGGCTGGGAGGCAGTGACGTTGAACGAAGGTGGTGGAACAAATACGTTGACTTTCGGCGAATGCCACGTGGTTTTGGTGTGGCACCTTATTCAGCCCGGTAGGGTGGGGGAGTCAGAGTGGGGAGGCACCTCCTTCGCGAGAAGGGTCGTAACCTTGTGCGGGGCCACAAGAGACGTGACTGTCTTCAGAGACGAGCTTCCCTCTAGGAAGCTCAGCACCAAGGTGCCAGCATCGCAGGTCGACGCTGTGCTCTAGGTGTCATTCACGAACCTCCGATGGGTCGATCAGCTATCATGGCCATGGAGGAGATCGTCATTCCCAGTAGGTCCCTTTGGCTACCTCCCCCTCTGTCCACCCAGTGTCTGACCAGACTCAGACCTTGACGACGACGATGACGATGACATCTACCCCGCGCCTAGCTTCGGCAAGCACGGTTTCGGCAGCGGCTCGACCTCTTCCTTGAACGACGCAGCTTCTCTGCCATACGCACATCGCTCGCACCCCTCCGGCGCGTCTTCCCATCACCCCAAGCTCAGCTCCTCGTCGTCGTACCGCCCTACACCTATCAAGCCCTCCACCAGCTACAGCGGTGGCGGACACAATGCCGTCCCGTCATCCTCTTCGGCTGGGTACACACGAAGCGGTGAGAGCTTCGACCGGCCGGACCGACCGCGGTTGGGCAAGTTCAGCAACGGCTCGCAGACCAGCCTCGCAGGCATGGGGTTACCCACTCCCAGCGGTGCAAACGTCCCAGTTCCGCGCAAGGGGTCTCTCGCATCGCTAAAGAATGCCTTCAAGGCATCTGCTCCCGGTGCTCCCGCATCGCCAATACCCCCTGTGCCCGCGGTCGACGCACGACGTGGTCAACCGGCGGCAGGCTACCCGGCTCTGCGGAACCCCTTCTCCCGGACACCCTCTGGAACTCCCGCCTCGCCTTCGAACGCCTTCTACCCGGCGAACTCGCCCATGAAGCAGTCGAGGATGGACGCTTCACCCGGCCCATCGTACCACACCGAGCGAAAACAGTCTTTCGCCTCGCAGCGCTCGATCGGTGGTCGTAGCGCCACATCCAACGGATCGTCCAACTTCCGCGCAGAAGACTATCCCATGCCCAGTCTGCCTTCAATACCACCAAGGGGCGGTCCATCGCGAACTGGGAGACACGGCAGCGACGCCGACAGCATGTTCTCGGGTTTCGCAGGTTCTGGCCGGCGGAAAGGAAGCGTCCTGGGTATGGAGGAGATCATCGAGGGCAGGACGCCCGTAGAGGAGGCACTGCGGGTCGTCTTCAAGCGCTTCAAGGACGCGGCCGACCTGAAGGTGTCTCGGATCTGTGGCAGGCCATTGGTGAGCGGCTTCTTCTGGCCTGGCTAGGTGCCTGCAGCTGAAGCAGCTAGAACACGCAGCCTTCTTTGCAGGCTTACCTCGAGAAAGGTGTCGATACAGAGCTCGACAAGGCAATCGAGGCGGTAGCTCAATGCGGACACCGGCATGCTCGGAGGGTGCACGATCTGCTGCAGAGCTGGTGTGACGGTCACTGCCGAGGTATCGGCGCCGCCGAGGTCCGCTCGCATCTCGACCGGTCTCTCGGCCTGCAGATGCGTGTCGAAGACGCGGCGGCCATTCTCAGCGCTCGCAAGATTGCTACCGCACGCTACATCTTCGTTCGAGCGATCATCGAATTAGTGCAGGTCACACAGAAGGACGATCTCGGAGAGGAGCTGGGAATGACCATCGAGGTCAACGCGTTCAACGCGTACAGGAGTGAAAGCCTCGACGTGGACGTTCAGTCACCTCACAAAAGGGCGGTATCACAACTCCAGGTCGACCTGCTTGGTGAGCTGTCACGAACAAGGCAAGTCATGCTGAAGAGTGTGAGGAGTTGCATCTGATCTGCCAGGTTCCTCACTGTGACGCATCGCTTCATCAGCGAGATCACCAAGTACGCCAATTCTGCTTCGGCAAAGGACAGCGAGGCTCGCATTGAGCACCTCCTCCGCGGCATGCGTACACTCAAGCTGCGTGTGTACCCGGAAGCAGAGCTCGAACTTGCCGCGGAGCTTCTGGAATCTCTCGCGGCGCTCTTCGTCAACGCCCACGGTCAACCGCTCAAACTCGCCTACATGGACACGTTCAGGCAACTGCTTCATCCCGTCGTCGAGACGGCTACAGCCGAAGTGAACCACCCAATGTGGGCTAAAGCCGTCGCGGTCATCTTGCAACGAGCGACTGTCATGGCGGCCAAGGCGAGATACTGGGCGGTCGCATTCCCCCTTGTCGTCACAGCCCTGGGTGTGAGCACGAGGGAGGTGTTCATGCAGCAGTGGCAGACATCGATCGACGGTGTGATCGCAAGACTAAAGGTGAGAGACGGCAATCGTCTGCCTTTAGCACTACGCTCATACTGGATAGGACAAGCCGAGCCGTCTTCTAGCCATGAGTGGGCTGGCCCGACTGCTCTGGGTCTACCTCAATCGGTGTTCTGAATCCGCGACCTCGACGAGGAAACGCCTCGATGGCGTCCTGCGCGTTCTCTTCTCTGCCAACGGCCCACTATGGCCACCAGACCTCCCCTTCGACGCGTTTGTCCTCGTTCTCCATTTCGCCATCACCCGGCAGCTCGATCAAGGAGAAGATCTCCTCTCCGAGTTTCTCCATGGCGTCGACGTTGCCTCAACGACCGATCCAGCCATTCTGGACCGGCTGACAGCGCTTGTCCGCGCGATGACCCTCTCCCTGACGGCTGTGGCGGACAACCGGCAGGCGAAGTGGCCGCCATCGGCCGATTTCTCGGTCCTGTCGCTCGACGGATACGATGCATCAGGGGAAATGCTAGCGGAAGACACGCTCTCGCGACAAGGGGTGCCGGAACTCCTGGACAAGAGCGGACCGGCCCTCACCGGGTTGCTGCCTGCTTGCGATCGCGCCGTCGGCAGTCTACTGCTGTCCAGCGATGCTGTCAGCATCTCAACGCATACGTCTAGCCACTCCATCGACAACACCGAGATGGTTTACAAAAAGCATGGCGACGTGCAGGTCATGTATCCGGCACGACACGGTCCCACGCTGCGCCTGCTCGCTTCGCTGCTCGACGCATTGCCTCGGTGCTACGGGCCGAAGCTAGACGTCCCCGCGATCGCGCAAGCAATCTGCCGCGCGACGTTCTCAGCGGACCCAAAGGTCTCCGACACCGGCACGGATGCGATGAAGCGACTCAGTCAGGATCCTAACCATTGTGTGATCCTCATCAACTCGTTCCGAGAGTTCATCTTTGAGACCCGGCACGTCTTCCGTGACACCTTCGTGGGAGCGCGGTCACTCGAGTCGCAGTTCGAGCGGGTCGTTACGGTCTGGCTCGACCTCGTGCGAACGCATCTGAACCACACCCGGCTGGACGCGGGTGCGGCTGCAGACAACGCGCTACGGGTGTCCCCGCTCAAAGTGGAGGCTAGTGGGCTGTTTCTGCTTTGCTCCAGCAGTCTATCTCTCCGCAAATTAGGAGTCCAAGCCCTCGAGGCGGCTCGAGAGCTCGATGGAGTCGCCCCTGTTCCATCGTTGCCTTTCCGGTACTCGCGCATCCTGCCCGCTCGAGCGTCAACGACACGGGCCATCCAGCTGCTCGAGCACGATGCCACCGACTCCGAGGTCGCGGCCATCAGGGCTTTGCCCGGCTTCACCACTACCGATCGCAACCGGCTTGACGCGGTCACGCACGCCGGCAAAGAGAAACTCCTGCTACGCATCATCCAAGGCGACCAAAGCAAGTCACACTCCTTGTGGCTGGCAGTCTTGCCGTACTTTATCGAGAAGCTCGCACAGGAACTGCCGGACTCTGGGGCGGAGCTGCGCATCTCGGTCATCACGGCTGTCCTGCGGATCCAGGGCTACGTCGCGCTCGTTGCGACGCAAAACTCAGGAATGGGCGGACAGGCGCACAAGCAGGCGCCAGGGGTGCGCGGGGCTGTAGCCCCACGAACGGCGACCGATATCCTGGGATTGGCGGATCAGTGGCGGGCATACATGACCGTCCTGGTCGTCACTGCGCCAGGAGCATCGACTTCGCCCACTTCGCCCCCAGTGCAGCGGACCAAGGACGCTATCATCCTCACGCCAGACACGATTGGAACCGCCGCGCTGTTCTACTACCTCGCCACCTTACTCGCTTGGGAGGATCCGCGGTTCCGCGATGTGGCGATCTACGCCCTCGGTGCCACTGGACCGGAGCATGTCCAACGATTAGTGGACATCCTGTTGGCTACGGCTCGCAGGCTGGCGGACGGAACCAAGCTCGGCTCGGGGATGCAGACGCACAATCATACCCGGCGCGGCGGACCCCTCAGGGCTTCGCAGAACCCATTATGGACGACGGTCGCTCACGTCTTCCGCCTCATCGCTCCTCTCATGCTCGATGCCCGATCGCCCAACTACCTGCACAACCTATCCGCGACCATCACCTTCGTCAAGATCACGCTCTCGCTCCTCTCGGACGACACGGTCAAGGAGGACTTTGACCTGCAATCCCTTCGCCGGTCATTCTGCATGGTCGTCGAGCAGCTCACCAACGCGCTCGGCAAGCTCGACTCGTCCGAGCGGTTCCTGGGTGCAGAAGCCCGCAGCGCAATCTTCACGCTGTGCTACGAGTGGTGTACCCTCGGCCACAGGCACGACATTGCCAAAGCCAAGGAGAACCAGATCCTCCAGGCGGCAGCGGCGGCCTACCGCGGCGAGCGGGACCGAGCGGCCTACCTGGACGACCTGCAGGCAAAGACTAAGCTGTTATCGGTTGCGGCGGCCGATGCCATGGCGGGCCTCTGCCAGGGCAAGCTTGTCTCGGTTGAGGACAGCGATCAAGCTGTGCGAGGGGCACAGGAGCAGACAGTTGACCCGTTCTTGATCCTTCGATGGATCAGGGGTGTCTTTGCATCTGGCGGCTCAGGTCACCCGATCGGGCGGTGAGTCCCCAAGCGCAGACCCTGGGCCCTAAGCTGATGCACGGCAGGAAAGCCTTGTATGCGCTGCTTCAGTTCAACTCGGCATGCCACCCGCTGCTTGACGAAGTGCTCCACCAGTCGTTCGGCGAGGGCGAGCAGTTCGGCCTCGACGCCTCATTCTACGGCACGCTGAGCGAGGTCCTCGGCGAAGGCTTGGTGACGCTGCCGACGGAGCAGCTGATCTGTCTGACCCTGTCGAAACTCGGACACCCAGCCCCCGATATCCGACTCCGAGCGTTCCGAACCTGCCTGTCACTTCTTGAGGGCGAAGCTCTCGCCTCGGCACGGTCGCTCTACCCAGCCGTCGGCAGCAGCTCATCAAGCGTCTACCTGCAAGCTCAGAAGCAGCTGTCAGGCTTGCTGTCCGCCGTATACCACGACATCACGCTTCCTTTCGTCGCTGAATGCACCGCGCGACTCAGTCAGCTTGAAGCGCCAAGGAGGTCGGCGACTTTGCGGATCTTGCCGGCGTGGCTCTCGGACTTCGAGCTGAACGTCTCGACCGACTTAACCACCGAAGCTACCGCGGTAACAGCTGGCGAGGCCGACAAGGCGTTGTCGAATCTGCTCTACGTGGCAGTTCGCTTCTTTGACGACCACCTCGAGCAAGTGCAGGACATCTTCGACGCCTTTGCTGGGTCGGCGCGATCAGCCAATGCTACAGCGCTCGTCAAGTTCCTCTTCGAGCAGGGATGCCGGCGGCGAAGCAGCGAATTCGTCATGTACAGCCAGAAGGTGCTTGCAAGCTTGGCGTCAAGTCCAGCTGCCGAAGCGATATTCGACGATGTCTGCGAGTTCATCGAGCCCGCTGCGATGGCGGGCGTGGCCGAGGCCGAGGCCCAGCCAATGGCTTATGACTCGCTCGCCGACCTTGATCAGCTTCTCTCGGCTTCGTCACGACCGCCTCAGACGTTCTCCACCGGTCAGCTCGCCTTCTTGTTCGCCGGTGAACTCCTGCCGTATCGCATCGACGATGCCGAGCTCGGCAAGCGTCTGCCCATGCTTCTGCACGTCGCGCTCGTCCTGTCCGACAGCCCGAACCTCACGGTACGGGATGGCGCCCAGGGCATCTTCTTCCAGATTCTTCGGGCTTGGATCTGTCGAGCCCCGCCAGACGATGCTCACGACCGATGGTCGGGTGCCGAAGCGCGGGTGAACGCTTTCGCCCGCGAGTCCCGTGAGAGTCTGTTCTGGCGGACCGAGGAGGCGGGGTCCGAGGCCTCCGCGTTCTTCGCGCCGGCCAAGATGACTTCGCTGGTCATGCGAGTGATGGGGACCCTCTCACCTGTCCTTCCCGACATCAAGCAGACCTGGGGGGAGCTGGCGCTGCAATGGGCGACATCGTGCCCCATCCGACACATCGCGTGCCGGTCGTTCCAGATCCTGCGCATGCTCACTCCGCGCGTCTCGCCCCGCATGATCTCCGACATCCTCGCTCGGCTGTCATCCACTATCGCAAGCACGTCTTCGGAGATCCAAGAATTCAATGTCGAGATCATCCGGACTTTTGCTGGGATGGCTGAGTCGCTCACGCCGGACGACATGCTGCGGCATCCGCAGATCTTCTGGTGTGCGGTTGCCTGCATGGGCACGCCGTACGAAGACGAGTACCTCCGCGTACTGGAACTGTTCTCACAGGTCCTCGACAAGACCAACCTGTCTGACCCTGAGGTCGTTGAGGAGATCATGCGGCACGAGCCGCCAAACTGGGCAGGCTCCCCGCCTCGGCTGCAATCGCTCCTGATTGTCGGTCTGCGGTCGTCTCGCACAGTCATGCTCGCCTTCGACCTCATCAGGCGCTTGGCAAGCGCAGCGGAGACGGATCTCATCGACGCGCCCGAAGATCGCTTGCTGCATGGCTTCCTCGCTGCCCTGCCGTGGATGCTGCACTCGCTGGACGTCGGAGAGGCGAACGGAGACCTCAGCGCCATGGCGCTGGACCTTGCCGCCATGGCGGACCAAGCGGACAACTCGGGCTTCTCCCGTCTTCTCACTTCGTTCGCCCATGCTCGGTTCCGCACCAAGGACGACTTCATCAAGCAGGCGGGCTCGTTCATCCGCGACTGGCTGCCCACTCACGCGCTTGAGATCATCACCATCTTGCTCGGATTCACGCTCAACGCGGAGGATTGGCTGTGCGAGAAGGCCTTGCTCGTGCTCAAGATGGTCCTCGCATCGCCAGCAGCACGGCAGCCTCTCGCCGTTCATGGCGGGGAACTGCTGCAGCCTCTGTTGCGGCTGGTATCGACAAAGCACGCGGCGGCCGCGCTCGACCTTCTTGATGTGCCTGGCTCGGGAGCGGCCACCGGAGAGGCGAGGTCGTCGTCGATGATGGCGACGGGCGACCTATTCGGTCCCGTATCAGAGTCGGGCTGGTCCGTTGCCCATGCGCAGGACGCTGCCGACATCACGCGGGAGAACGTCACTGCCGTCTTCGACACGTGCGAAACCGAGACGCGAGCTGCGTCGCGCCACTTCTCCGTGCTTCAGTTCGCAGACATGAAGGGCTTCGACGTCTTTACGCGCCACGACTTCGACATGCCGACCAATCAACGGGTTCCAGACCTGCCGGATGGAATGGAACGAGGAGAGGGGATAGGCATGACGGCGGAGAACGCATCAATGGGCGACCTGGTGGGAGCGCTTCACTCCCTCGGTCAGTTCTTCGACGACCATTTGGACGAGGCGTCCAGCCCGGCTATAGGTGGAGGTCATGCTCGCCTGCCAAGCGAGACACCCAGCGAGCGGCGCGTCAGAGCCATCGTAGGCGTAAGTACAGTCAACTCCGTCGTTTGGGCCACGCTGATCCTCTAAGCGCGCTCGCCAACCGTCTGTCTCGTCGCCGGTGTTCGAACACCCGTACCAGAACAGCGGGGGTCGGCACCGCCACACTCGGTCCGGCTTAACCGAGTCGACTTTGGCATCGACCGACCTCGACGGCGACACATCTCGGGAACCTGAAGCTGCACCGCGATACAACTCAATAACCAGGCCGACCGCAAGCGAGCTCAGCCTCGGCCAGTCGTTGGGATCGTCTGGATCGCAGGCGGACCCTCCCAGCCATTCACAGCATGGGCGACACCCCTCTAGCGGGGGTTCCGCCACTCGACCGTCTGCAAGCCGCCGGGAACGCCATCTCAAGCCTTCCGTCTCGTCCATTTCGGGCGTCTCAGACTTCGACAGGTCGGAGGCGCTGTTCAGCCTTGACGAAGGGGCGGACTAGGCTGGGCAACAAAACTGCAGTAAAGAATGTTTCACTCTCTTCGTAGACATTCTATCTATCATCACTACTTGTAGCCAATGAGTAATCTACTTGCCGCGCTCGCACATCGCTCGTCCCCACATCCCGTGACGTCCAGAATGCCTGTCCTGGCCCATGAGTCCCAGCGTGACGACTCACCGCTCCGTGCATGCTGGTACGCGACCTACCGAACCGACCGGCCTCGGATTTTCGAAGACGTCGAGCCGTCACCAGCCGAAGTCGCGTTCGTCACTCGCGCTCTGCGCCTCGCGCAGCAGATTCTTAGGCTGCCTCAGTCCGGCGCTGCCGTGGCTCGACGGCTGGTTCCCGAGGCCGACACCGCGACTGTCGTAGCCGTACAAAGCCTTCTTGCCGAGGAAGCTGCAGAGGTGTCTGTCATCATCCTGTTAGCCACTAAGATGCCTCGTGACTCTTTCGGCAAACGCGTCGGGCCAACACGAGAGTTGCTGTACTTTATGGGCGATGAAGTCTGCCCGATCATCGCTGTTAACTATGAGGTACGTGCTGGACTGGCCGAGTGGTCGCTGATTGCCAGGCGTTTCTCCTGATCGATGAGATCGAGGTACTCGCGCAGGATCCTGATCCTGAGACTCGCTCCGCGCTCGATCGGCAAGTCAGTATCATGCTGCTATACGCGGCCTTCGGCCTGGCCCATCACATCCTGAGGACCGTGTGGCGCAAGGTGAGCGATCCCGACTGTTGCATACCTGCCGGAAGGGGGGACACTGACACACAGCGGCAGGTGTGCGCCTTGCTTGATGTGCAACCGGACGACGACGAGTCGGCGTGGACCCCTCACCCGTGGTCGTTGGATCAGGCATTCTTCGGCGGGACCGTGGAAGCCTTTGGATCCGACGCTCCAGGCGCTACCAATGGCCGACCTGTATCGGATCCCGCCCGACTGGACAAGTTATTCGACCTGAAGGTTTGGGACCGCCGTCCGCTCATCCCTCCCACTCGCCTGTGGAGTCAGTGCGCTTGGTACGAGTGCCTCGGCATAACGAAGTCGCGTGTTCTCGGCGCGTGGCCAGACATAGTTCCCGTGCCGAGAATGTGGGAGTACCTCCCGATGAGTGACCAATGGGTCGCCGACACCATTCAAGGTGAGTCACCTCTAGGATATAATCACAGTCAGGGCTGATGTCGCAGGGCTCGAGACGGGCTCTTTGCAGAGCATTGCAGAGCCTGACACCTTACAGCCTCATCCGCATCTTGCCCGACTCGCGGGCCGCACGCCGACTGACATTTTCCCCGGAAAGTGCTTGACCCCGTTGCAGAAGTGCTGGAGAAAATTGCTGCTAGAGGTAGAGAAGCGCGAGGCCGCTCGCAAGGAGGAGAGCGGTGCAGCGCTGTGAGTTGGATGCCTGCACGCCACAGACGAACCTGCATCGAGACTAGGGCTTGTATGCAGACCTGCGTTGTCGTATCTGCCTCGGTCTACAAGATTGATAGTGGTCAAGAATGCACTGATTGGACAAGGTCCTAAAGGCTGGAGAACAGCAGCGCACTGCATAGCTATTCTTCATCACTAGACTCTTCGTCCTCGTCATCCTCCTCCTCGCCGTCGAATGCGAGGCCATCCTCTTCGCCAGACAACAGGACGTCGTCGTCGTCGTCGTCGTCATCTTCGTCCTCGTCTGACTCGCTGCCTTCGTCGGACTCATCGAGGTCTGAGCCTTCCGAGCTGCGACTGAGTCAGTATGGCAAAGACTACTGTAGACCCTGGAGAGGACTCACTCGAACCGGTTCTGCAACATGTCGATGTCCTCAATGTCACCGTCCTCCTCGCCGACCTCGATCTCTTCCTCGTCCTCGCTCTCGCCCTCGATGTAGCGAGCACCTTCACCGCCTTCGATTCCGTCGACCTGCATCTTGGCTTGCTGCTCGGCGGCGATGCGGCGCATGGTGATCTGGGCCATGGCGAGGTCCAGCCGGCCAGAGAGCGAAAGCAGAGGCTGGTACAACTGCAGTCGAGTGTTGAGCAGCTGGGACAGGGTCGCGAGGTGAAGCGGAAGAGAAGGCATCTGAAGGAGTCAGAACATGTGCACAACCTGCCATTGCGTGAATGACTCACGCTCATGAGGAGGGCTCCGCGCTCGATGAGGACGCCCTTGACCCATTCGACGGTACCTCGACCTTCTTGCTCGCTCTGACCGCTACCTCGGCCTCCGCCACGCTTGTGAGCCCCCTTGCCCTGGCCGAGGCGCTCGACGCAAGCCTTGAGGAGCGGGAGAGCCATAGTCGAGGGCATCTTGCGGATGGTGTTTCGGATGAGGACCGGGTCGCGGTTGGACAGGCAGACAGTGAGGAGGGCGGGGTCGGACGTGTGCAGAGCCTGGACGAGCAGGCGAGTAAGCGAAGCCGTGTTGAGTGGACCGTCAGGGACGACCGTCTCCGTCTTGCCAGCTTTCCGACCAGTCGAAGCCGATGTCGCGGGAGCGCCGTTTGGCAGTGCCAGCAAGCGCTCGCCGAGAGACAGGTCCGCCATGTCGACATCGGCGGGCAGGGCAGACGATGGGTCGTCGCCGGTCTCTGGCTCGGCGACCGTGCCGGACGTGGCGGGAGCGGCAAAGCGCTGAAGGGCGATGTTGTCCTCCGCGGCGTTGCCGTTCAGGTCATGTGCTTCGCATTTGACGACCGTGTCGGGGTTGACGTCGCCGCCGGCCGAAGCAAAGACAGCTCGGTGCCACTTGACCCGACCGGCGCCAGACATCCGGCCGCAGAGAAGCGACCTAACCGGCTCGCCCTCGTCCGTGGCAAACGCGGTGCGGCATATCCGGGCTTGACGGTCGGTCTTGCCCTCGAGGACTTTGACGGCGCTAGGCTTGTTGTTCGAGTGGGGTCGCGAGAGGTCGAGAGTGGTGGGCAGAGAGAAGAGGGAGATCTCGCCCGAGGCGTGCAGGACGGAGATATGGGCAGGAGAGATGGTGACGGAGTGGACGGGCGACACCGTCGGCGAGGCGTAACGGTACGATAACCGTGGAATGGCAGAATTGGGCGCGAAGGTGTATTGCGAGACGGTCCGGTCGTCTGCGGCAACAACGAGGAACGATGTGTCAGTGCTCGCGCGAGGAAGAGGAGTGAGCGATGTGACGTGAGATGTCGCGACGGGTAATGGCGAGGAAGAGGAGAGGACTTTGCCGGAGGACAGGTTGACGTCGAGTGAGATGACCGAATCAGCGGACGCCAGGATCGTCGCCTTGTCGCCTGAGGAGCGTGGCAAGACAGCGAGGGCTGTGGGCGAAGGGGTGTTAGGAGGGAGGGCGAAGGTGTGCTTGACTGCGAGTGTGTCGACGGCCAGGAGAAGAATGGCAGAAGCCGTGGAGAGGAAGACGCCTCGCTCGTCAGCCCAGGCCGCCGTGGGCTTGGATGGCAAGTCGCATTTGCCGACGACACCCTTCGTAGGGTGGTAGATGAAGACCTGGCCGCGCTCGGTGGTGATGACGACCGCCTCCTCGCGCTTCGCGGATTCCGCATCGGTCGCCCCGTCGTGCTTTCTGCGCTTCTTCTTGCCGCCCGAGAGAGTCGTGGTGGTCCAGCAGACAGTCGCTACTTTGCTAGCTCCATCGACCTCCCACTCGGAGACGACCGTGTCCGATGCGACGTCCCATATGGTAACCTTGTCGGCCGAGCCGAGCACAGGGAGCGCAAGGGCGAAGAGGGAGGATGACGGGTTGAACGCGCCGGAAGAGGATGGTGGTGGTGGAGGGGCAGTCGCCGATGTTGGGGTGTTCTTGGGCCGAGATGGGCCAGCGACTGGCTGTTTGGGTGCCATGACTGCTCAATCATGTCAGCAACAGACCGGACGAGGACATGCTGCACGTGAAGACGGAGCGCAGGAGATTCAGATTGGGTGCCCGGAAAAAATGGGTTTCGGGCCTTTTCACCATTTTGGATCAGTAGACCGTCGTGATGTGATCATCATTTATGCGCTTGGTTTGGGGGCAGGGAGAAGAGAGGGGCGATGACACTTACTTGAGTACTATGGGCTATGTGCGATGAATTGAGCGAACTAGCCGATAGATCCCAAAGCGAGGGCGAAACACGTCTGTCATACAGTCAGCTCTGACCTAATGGGATCATGAAGCCGGTGAAGGAGCAGGTAGGATCAGAAGTTTAAAACAGCCATGTTTTGACAGCATATTCCAGCACCGCCCGGCCGTGAGGCCAGGTCAGTACTGGAGATCAGGCGGTAATTCCCATATGGGACATCATGATGAGGGGGTGTGTTGCGGAAGACGGGACAGATGACTTACGGGTCAGTGTGTGAAGTGTGGACCGCAGCGCCTATTGGAGCATGAGTAGATTATATCTGAAAGCCGGTCAGCTCGTTATCAGGTGGCCGCATCGCAAGAGGTGCGCCGAGGACGAGTGTGGTCAGAATTGTGCGTTCCTGTGTCTCGGGCGCTTGGCCTAACAGACTCTAGTTTGAAATGGTACACATCGGTCATCAAGCCGTGACGAGGAGTAGGGGAAGGGGAGGATGTGGAGGCGTACAGGACGGAGTGTACTCACGATATGGCTCGATATGCCTAGAGGTGGGAAGAGGTATGGTATGAAGAGAGACGGGGGATCGTGTTCAGAGAGGTCTCGAAATTCTGAAGCTGACAGGGGATGGTCACGTGACACTACCCTTGAGTGAATTCTTTGCCCTAAAGTGTTTTTCTGATTTCTCCCAGAAAGTTCAAGTCCGCTGGCCCTTCAAGGTCACTCTCATGTTTTCAGACGCGAAGGTGTCATCACTCTGAACATCACCCCAATCAAACATGTCACCAGCAGCAACATCCGTGGCCAGGCCGGTCGACGCGGCCAAGTCATCCGGCAAGAAGAGGAAGCGCTCCGGAAAGTCCAAGTCCACTGCCGGTGCCCCCGAGACCAAGGCCGGTCCTTCCGCCACTGCAGCCGAGCGAGAGCACGAAGAGGAGGATGACGAGCACGATGAGGCCATGGAGGCCGAGGCGCCTACGGCTTCTTCGTCCAAGGTGACACTCGATGCTCCCGCACCAAGCAAGACTTCCGCTTCAGCATCATCAGCTGCTCCGCAGGCTGCTGCGGCCCCTTCTGCACCATACGAGCGAGTACCGTTCTCGACGCTCGACCTGTCTCGACCTACGCTGGACGCGATCGCCAAGATGGGCTTCGAGACTATGACCGAGGTCCAGGCGAGAACAATCCCGCCTCTTTTGGCTGGCAAGGACGTGCTTGGTGCGGCGCGGACAGGAAGCGGCAAGACCATGTCTTTCCTCGTCCCAAGCGTGGAGATGCTAAGCCAGCTTCGCTTCAAGCCCGTCAACGGTCAGTCAGCCTCGATATATCCGAGGTCAATGCTGACATGCGGCAGGTACCGGTGTGATCATCATTTCGCCCACGCGAGAGCTTGCGCTGCAGATCTTCGGCGTGGCCAAGGAGCTCATGTCTACCCACTCGCAGACCTTTGCCATCATCATGGGCGGAGCGAACCGAAAGGCCGAGGCCGACAAGCTTGCCAAGGGCGTCAACCTGATTGTGGCCACCCCAGGTCGTCTGCTCGATCACCTCCAGGTCAGTCTTCTCTGGTCTAGCGGAGAGATCACAAGACGCTTACAGCCTGCAGAACACCAAGGGATTCGTGTTCAAGAACCTGAAGGCGTTGGTCATTGATGAGGCGGACCGTATTCTGGAGATTGGTTTCGAGGAGGAGATGAAGCAGATCATCAAGCTGCTGCCGAACGGTGCGTTATTCGACTTGTCGCTTCTGAAACTCCCCGCTGACTGGCCACAGAGAACCGCCAGACGATGCTGTTCTCCGCTACCCAGACCACCAAGGTCACGGATCTTGCGCGAATCTCGCTTCGCCCAGGCCCGCTCTACATCAACGTCGACGAGACCAAGCAGGCCTCGACGGTCGAGATGCTCGAGCAGGGTTATGTCGTGTGCGACAGCGACCAGCGGTTCAGCCTCTTGTTCACCTTCCTGCGGAAAAACCTCAAGAAGAAGGTGTGTACGATTGAAGTAACATGCGAGGCTATGTCTGACATCCTGCAGATCATTGTCTTCTTCTCGAGCTGCAACTCGGTCAAGTACCACGCCGAGCTGCTCAACTACGTCGACGTGCCTGTCCTGGACCTGCACGTGAGTCTTGCAAGTCTCGCCGGCGTCAAGCACGCCTGCTGACCTCGGCAGGGCAAGCAAAAGCAGCAGAAGCGGACAAACACGTTCTTCGAGTTCTGCAACGCCCAGCAGGGTATCTTGCTGTGCACGGACGTTGCGGCGCGAGGACTCGACATCCCCAAGGTCGACTGGATCATCCAGTTCGACCCGCCGGACGATCCGCGAGACTACATCCACCGAGTCGGCCGGACTGCCCGTGCGGGTAAGGAGGGCAAGTCGCTCCTGTTCCTCCTACCGTCCGAGCTTGGCTTCCTCCGCTTCCTCAAGGCCGCCAAGGTCCCGCTCAACGAGTACAAGTTCCCGGCCAACAAGGTTCCCGACATTCAGAAGCAGGTCAGTCGACCCCGGTTGTCCTGTAGAATTGCGCTGAATTCACACAGCTCGAGTCGCTCATCTCCAAGAACCACTATCTGAACACGTCTGCACGGGACGGGTACCGGTCGTACCTCCAGTCGTACGCCTCGTACTCGCTCAAGAAGATCTTCGATGTCAACAAGCTCGACCTCGCCAAGGTCGGCAAGAGCTTTGGCTTCACCGTTCCGCCAAAGGTCAATATCAGCGTCGGCGGCATCAAGCGGACAAAGGATAAGGTCGGAGGCGATGATGAGAGTAGTGATGAGGACGATGGTCGGCCAAAGAAGGCGTACTACCGCAAGAGGCACGCAAAGTAGCCTGGTCCTTGCAGTCTGCGATCAATGCATCTGTTGTTAATGTCTCTGGACTGCCAGAGGAGAAAATATGCATATTGCTATAGCCGGAGCGATCGAACTCGGCTAACTCGTGTTGACCCGCCAGTCTCGACGGGTTTTGAAGACCTTTGAGTTTGGGGGAGTTATATACGACTGGCTGGCTAGACCCCAATTTGAAATATCAGACAGGTCCTCGGCGAGAGAGTCAGAACTTACAGTGTGTTGGCTCCCGAGACTTTGCAGATGTGGACCCCTTGCCTGAGTATGTACGACAACTGACTAGAATCCGCAACTGACCGCTCAAATCGATTTCGCAGTACAGTATGATCCCGCATCAAGATGCATGCACAATCCATGAACTCCAACTTGAGTCATGGAAGAAGTACCCTTCCCACCCTCGCTATTCGAACAGTTCATCGGCTTGGTCGAGACAGCCCGCCACATCGGGTTCAGCGTCTCTGAACTCAGACCCGGATAGCAGCTCGTATTGTGCTGCTGAGGCTTGGCCATTTGATCTCACGAAGCGATCGAACTCGGCGTCGAGAGCCCTGCGGATCGACATCAAGTTACTGTCGTCAGGGTTCATCCGGCAGCGCGGGTCCCAAAGATGCGCGTCGACGATCGTATACCACCGCTCGTAATTATAGATATCGGGCTTTCGACAGATAGTTCGCGTGAGTGCGTCCATGTAGGGCGGCAGGATGGGCGTTGGGTCCTCATCCTCTGGCTCCACCTCTTCCAAGGGAGATCCAGCTGTCACATTGTCAGCTTCGACTGCTTCCGGCAATTCGTTTCGCATGGGTGCTGATGCTCACCAGATACACCCTGGGTTTCTGGCAAGCTGGCTTGAGGAGTCTGTGCACACACATTCGGGTCTGCCCCGGACCCGTGATCGGAGCTTGAGTCGGTGTTGTCCAAGGATGCTGTTTGCTGGGGCATGCAAGCCGGCGCTCCTCTGCATATGATCACAACCTCTGTTGCGGGCAAGAAGCGATCGATTTGGTAGGTCGGCAACGAGTCATTGTTCCAAGCGAGCAATACCACCTTCTCCAACCCGCCGTTCCCGTAGAAATGGCGGAACGACGACAGCTTCAATAGAATGGAGAGACTCCGAATGATCAACACGCGAGGGCTGAAACTCTGAATGGTCTCGCAGACATTGAGCTTGGGACAGAACAAAGAGGTATGGGGATATAGATATAGATATCGAGGTTCGGCGGTCGAAGCAAATAACAACCCCGGAAGGAGTGCGGCCAAAGTACCAAGGACTTGGTGTGCTGCAGGCAAGCTGCCTTGGAATACGGACCGTCCAGCGTGGATCCTGGGCCGCGGTCCTCAGACAACGGGTCTTCGGTGTCCGAGCAGCTCAAGTGGCGGTACAGCAGCTTCGACGCAGCTTGAAATGTCGCCTTACAGACCCTCATCAGCGTTCCAAGAACACCTGTGCAGCAGTATTCGATGACGCGCTCAAATAGACCGGCGTTCATGAACACGTCGAGGAGGGACTGCTTGATGGGGTCGATCAGCTCGGGCGTCCAGCTGCGTCTGGCCTGCCGCATGGCTTTCTGTTCGTGTGTAAGCGCGCGCGGAAGTGCTCGTGACTAGCCAGCCTACCCTCTTCGTGCTACGGCGTCGTTTGGCACGGCGCAATCGAGACTTGTTGCGCTTTGACTTGCCCATGATGCGCGAGATCTGAGAGCGTAGCGAGAGACTGGTAGGGAGTGATGCGGGTCACGCAAGTACTTGACAAGCACGGGAGGACAACCAGAAAGAAGTAGGAGCATTGAGTGGAAGACCACCAGACAGACGAATCAGAAATGGTAAGCGGTGTACACCTATCCGACACCCATCAAGCCACTAAAGGCGGCTTCTCCGTTCAAAAAATGGCGGGAAACGCCTCGGGACGCTCATGTTGGCTTGATCTCGCCACAGTACCCCTGTTCGAGCAGCACGCTCAGCTTTCGCGAGGCGAACTGCGCGAGCTGCAAGAGTGCAACGGGTCGCGGCGGGACTTTACCAGGAAAGAACGATTTCATGGCAAGTCTTTCTCAAACTGCTGAAGAACCAGGTCCATCTCCTCCGGGGATACCACACGCACTACTGTTCCACACTTCCGGAACGCCTTGAGTGTCCGAACAGCGTTGCTGCCTTCTCCGCCGACGTTCGAGACACTGTCACTGGGTCCAATGTCGTCTACGGCCTCGAAACCACCGCTGCCGGCGTACTCCGGACGCCATGCTCGAATGGGTTCGCGTATCACTTCGAGTGGCCCTGCTCCGAGAACCTCGCACAGCTTGGTGAGATCCGCAGGTCTCGAGCAGTCGAGCGTATTGCCACGGCCTCCCAGCAGGGCGTCCAAGTCGATCTCGTTTCCTCTGAACGACTGTAACCCGTTTGGTCCGATGACAGATCCCATCAGCTGCACACAGAGTCGACAGAAGTCGCGAAAAACCAAAGCGGCATGAGTGTCAATGGCTTCTAGGTAATGTCGCATCCGTTCACGGGGGCTCGCTGTCGTGTCATCAGCAAACTCGTGTGCGAGCGTAAAACGTCGTCCCGTGGTCGTAGATCGCAAGTTCCGGGACTCTGTGCTGGTGCCGAGATCTCGCGTCATGGTTGAAAGTTCGAGGACCACGGTGTCGGGCGAGATGGCGAGAAGTCGAGAAAAGCAGTCTCCCGTCATAGCAATCGCTAGACCGGTGCCGCCCATCTGCTTGTGCATCAGGCTATGGCCGATCGCCCTCGCCAAGACTGTTCCCATCGCTTCAAGCCGGTCTCGGATTTGCACCTTCTTGCGCAATTCGGAAGTCAACCCGTCCCCGTGCTCATCGGTGATGAAACATGTCTCGACGTGAGCGAAGCCTGTCACCACCCGGGAATATGGGGTCCCGTAGAGCAAGACATAGAACCCTTGGGCAGCGAAAACCACCTGCGGCCGGTGCCTTTCCTCACGCTCTTCGGTCGTAGCTTCGCTGAAGCCAGTCGTGATCGAGATGACCGTGTTGATAAAGGTCGAGTCCAAGTCACCCAACGCGGCTCTAGCGAGCAACCTTTCCTCCCGTGATTTTGTCTGAACATACTTCGGCTCTTGAGAGGCCCAAGCGGTGAAAAACGGCGTTTGATCGTAAGTCATGGGGATGTCGGTATACGTGTGCCACTCGATCTCGTGCCGAAAGCCAAGTCCCATATCGATTCCCGTGCAGTTCGCCGCGTCGCTGTGTTTGCGGTCCTGTTCTGGATCCTCTTTGAGACTATGATCTGCGAATCTCATTGCGCGGCCCCAGCTGCCGAAGGCCGCCGACGTGAAGACTCTATTCCGCGATCTATCGTAGTCCCTATCCAGTCTCTCAAGAGCATATTCGATGTCTGTCTTGACGCTCTCGATGTCGGGCAGATGCGCAAGGACGCAATCTCGAGCACGGCGCACACGCTTTTGCAGGGGCGTCTCGGACAGTGGATGCTTTGATGCCCCTCGGGCGCCTTTAGACTGACCCCTGCTATTGGGGTCCGTCGCGGGACAGTCGCGCTGCTTTCGAGGACGAAGAGTCACCATGAAGAGATGTGGATGCGATGGAGATTGATAAAAGCTGATTCATCATGTCTGGATCGAGATATAGTCCGACGGACTGCGAGCTGGGGTTGGTCGCTCCCGACTCAGCTGAGACATCTCGCCATCTCCACAGCACGATTTCGATCTTGCAGTCGGGCTTTTAAACGATTGAACTGTCAAGAGGCAAGACGGCGACCGTGATGCACAGACTCAGCTCGGAAGTCTTGTTCGGATCCGCAAGTTGAATGGAGCTTACATAATTTGCCACCTGATTCCCAAAAACTCGGCCATTCACCGCTTGCCTTGAGGATGATGCGTGTCTGACCTTTGTGTCCTGCATTCTTCTCCTCTGATTATACCACTCAAAATGCCGCCGAAGAAGGGCGCGAAGAAGGGCAAGAAGGGAGCCGACGACGATGACGCCTACTGGTGCGCGGAGCTCGTCTCAGGTGGTCCCCAAACTGTTTTACTGATACTCTTGCAGGGAGGCCAAGGCGGCGGCGCTTGAAGCGGCGTCTCCGATGAACGAGCTCGCAGACGGCGAGGAGGTACCCAAGAAGAAGAGCGCGAAGGCATCCAAGCCCGCTTTCAGCGGCTTTGACGCTCTGGGAGACGATATCGAGGACGAGGACGAGGACGAGGGAGGCCTGATGGTATGTCCTTTGTACTACGCTCGCGTACCCTTGCTGACTCTGCCAGGCCACGATTCGGGCCTCCTCCAAGAAGAAGGACAAGAAGGCGAAGAAGAAGGCTGCGGCCTTTGCCGACCTGGACGACGAGATGGACGGCGGCGACGGAGATGACGCAGCGGAGCCAGCACCTAAGCCTCAGGTGGACACCTCGGTGAACCCGGACGACGAGTGGCCCGAGGAGGACGTCAAGCCGAAGAAGGGCAAGGCAGGCAAGAAGGCCAAGGGCGGCAAGAAAGCGGCTGCAGCGGACGATGACGACGAGAGCTGGTACACGGCGCCACCCAAGGCCGAGGAGGAGCAGAAGCCCGCAGCGGCTCCCGCCGCGCCCGCGAAGGAGGCCGCTCCCACAGATGAGAAGGATGAGGAGGCTGAGGATGATGGACCGAAGGTGAGCAACGAGGCGCTTCTGACCTGGTCGCGCGCTGACTCCCCAGATCCTCACCAAGGCTCAGAAGGAGAAGCTGAAGAAGGAGCGGGAGAAGGTGAGCCATGGTTTCGCCGGCGGTAAGATTTTGCCTGACCGATTTAGGCGAAGAAGAAGGCGCAGGCCGCTGCCAAGAAGGCGCAAGCGTCTGCTGAGCCAGAGCCATCTGCGGAGCCCACTCCGGCGCCTGCCGCTGCCGAAGCTGCTGCTGAGGGTGGAGACGATGACGAGGAGGATGAGGGAGGTGCGGCCGGTGCGGACAAGAAGAAGAAGAAAAAGAAGAAGGCTGCCGCAAAGGCAGAGCCTGCTGCGCCTGCGCCCAGCAAGGGCGGCAAGAAGGTGTCGGCGGCGATTCTGGCCATGCAGGCTGCCATGGAGGAGAAGAAGCGCGTTGAGGAGGAGCTACGGAAAGCCGAGGAGGAGCGGATCCGGCTGATTGAGGAGGAGGAGGCGCGCGCTGCCGCCGAGGAGGCCAAGGCGGCGGAGCTCAAGGCTCAGAAGAAGCAGAAGGAGAAGGAGAAGATCGCCAAGGCCAAGGCCGAGGGCCGGTTCCTCACGCCGAAGCAGAAGGCCGAACGTGCGGCCGCCGAGGCGCGAAAGCAGGCTATGCTCGCCAGCGGCATGATCGTCGCCGGTCTGCAGGACGGAGAGTCCAAGAAGGTCAAGCCCACGTACGGCAAGAAGAAGCCTGCCGCCGGCAAGAAGGAGGAGGCAGCGGCACCCGCGGCCGCAGCCGAGCCCGAACCGGTCAAGGAGGCGGCTCCCGAACCTCCCAAGGTCGAGGAGGCAAAGGCCGCTCCAGCCCCTGTCGAGGACGACGAGGACGACTGGGACAAGAGCGAGGACGGTGAGGCTGCCGTCGAGGCCGTTGTGGCTGGCGTCGACAAGATGAAGGTTGACGACGCGGACGACTGGGACGCGTCAGAAGACGAGGCGCCCGCTGCACCTGCCAAGGCTGTACCTGCTGCGGCTGCGAACGGCAAGCCTGCCGCAGCGTCGTCAGCGAAGGCTGCTGCTGCGGATAAAGCGAAAGCTGCTGCTGCCAAGGCCGCACCGGCGCCAGCAAAGGCTAACGGAAAGGCCGCCCAGCCCGAGGCTGAGTCGGAAGATTCGGACGACTCCGGCGAGGACGACGATGATGATGACGACAGCGACGAGGACGATTCGGACGACTCGGACGAGGACTCGGACGAGGAGGAGGCCGACAGACGCCGAGCCGTCAAGCGGGGACGAGCCAAGGTCGAGCAGAGGACGGAGGCGGCCGCAGCTGCGAGCTCCAAGGACGACATGCGCAGTCCTATCTGCTGTATTCTCGGCCACGTTGACACTGGAAAGACTAAGCTGCTCGACAAGATCCGTCAGACGTCGGTCCAGGCTGGCGAAGCCGGTGGTATTACCCAGCAGATCGGCGCTACCTTCTTCCCGAAGGACGCTCTCGTGGAGAAGACGTCGGTGGTCAACTCGGAGTCGTACGACTTCAAGATCCCCGGTCTGCTCATCATCGACACGCCCGGCCACGAGTCGTTCTCCAACCTCCGATCGCGAGGATCGTCTCTCTGCAACATCGCCATTCTGGTCGTCAACTTCGTCAAGGGTCTCGAGCAGCAGACGCTCGAGTCGATCCAGCTGCTGAAGAAGGGCCGAACGCCATTTATCGTGGCTCTCAACCAGGTCGACCGTGTCCTCGACTGGAAGTCGATCCCCAACGGCGGATTCCGAGAGACGCTCAACTCGCAGAGCAAGCAGGTTCGATCGCGGTTCGACGGCTACCTCGAGAAGGCCAAGCTCGCACTGGCTGAGCAGGGCTTCAATTCGGAGCTGTTCGACGAGAACAAGTCGCTCGGACGAACGATCTCGCTCGTGCCCACCTCGGCAATCACCGGCGAGGGTATCCCCGACATGCTTATGCTCCTCGTCAAGCTCACGCAGGAGCGCATGAACTCGCAGCTCATGTACATTTCGAGCCTCGAGTGCACCATCCTCGAGGTCAAGGTCGTCGAAGGTCACGGTACGACCATCGACGTCATTCTCAGCAACGGCATCATGCGCGAAAGCGACCGTATCGTGCTGTGCGGCATGGACGGCCCGATCGTAACAACAGTCAGAGCGCTCTTGACGCCTCAGCCTATGCGAGAGCTACGAGTCAAGGTGAGCTGCGTCTCCCAGGTTCTCTGCTCCGCCACTTGTTGTCGGTACAACAGGCGCAATCGTGCCTTAGGCGTACTGGCGTCCTTCGGCGGAGCAGCGCGTGTGGGTGCTTAGCTGACTGTCTAGTCCGCCTACGTCCACCACAAGGAGTGCAAAGCTGCGTTGGGTGTCAAGATCTCGGCGCCGGGTCTCGAGAAGGCCATCGCCGGTGCTCGACTCTACGTCGCCAAGGACGACGACGAAGTCGAGTACTTCAAGGAGATGGCGATGCAAGACCTGACGGATCTCGAACGCTTCGCCGCCAAGTCGGGTCGAGGTGTTTGGGTCCAGGCCTCGACGCTGGGTTCGCTCGAGGCGCTCTTGACATTCTTGCAGCAGATGGACATCCCCGTCTACAGCTTCGGTATTGGACCAGTGCACACCAACGTCATCCGAAAGACCACGTTGATGCTCCGCAAAGCGCCCGAATACGCCGTTGTGCTCGCCTTCGACGTCGAGCTCACCAAGGAGGCCACCGAGGCCGCCAAGGATGAGGGTGTTCAGGTCTTCTCGTGTCAGTCCCCTGCTCGTACTGCGTCTCCGTCCTGCTGATGTCTCGCAGCCCAGGTCATCTACCACTTGTTCGACGCATTCAAGAAGTACATGGGAGAGGTCAACGAAAACAAGCGCAAGGACGCGATGCCCAATGCCGTCTGGCCATGCAGGCTCAAGATCATCAAGGCGTTCGCGAACCGAGACCCCATCGTGCTAGGTGTGGACATTTCTGAGGGTGCCACCCTGCGCACCGGCACTCCTGTCGGTGTGGTGAAGAAGAACGCCGAGGGCAAGCGCGAGATTGTCCGCCTGGGCAAGATGTGAGTTAACCTTGATGCTCTACGCCGCTTCCTGCTGACGGGTCCAGCACGTCGATCGAGCTCAACCACAAGCCTCACGATGTGGTCAAGAAGACTCAGATCGGTCAGGGTGCGGCCATCAAGATCGAGCGGGCGCCTCACGAGCAGCCCAAGATGTACGGCAGGCAGTAAGTGATGTCTTACCGCATACTTGTCCAGGTCCTGATGAAGCAGCTTCGACGACAAGGACGAGATTGTCTCGCTTATCTCAAGGCAAAGTCTGGACACGCTGAGTATGTTGCACATTAGCTTCTAGCACCACCCACTGACGCGTTGCAGAGGAGAACTTCCGGAAAGAAGTCGAGATGAGCGACTGGGCTCTGCTCAAGAAGATGAAGGAGGAGCAAGGCGTGCAGTAGCTTGGCTCCTTCGTCGCCGTTATCTCCTGTGCTGTAGCATCACCCCTGCCCAATCGGTTGTCCAGACAAAACAAATACACATGCATAGCTTGGTACCGCAAAGACTGGAGCTTCGGTACTTGTGCCTTACTACACGTAGTCACGTGACGAGCGCGTCGGAGTCTTTGGAAGCCAGCACAGCGGACAATGAAAACATATCTAGCTGAACATCTCGAGGGGCTTGAGCAGCGATGACCTCGTACCCGCCGGGGCCGTCATCCTCGGCTAAGCTCCCTGCCGAGGAGTACGAGCTGAGCGATGTGCCCCTCGCTGGGCCGTCCCGGTCGCCGGAGAACACGCCGTCGAGACGCCGTAGACGCAGTTCTCAGGCGAAGTCCGTGCGGTCCGCACGGATCTTGACGCTTCCGGCCGGAGGCGGCAGCGGCGACAACATCCTCTTCGCCGCTCCAGGATACGCAGGGCCCAGTGGAGGGTCTAGCAGCGCGGGACCGGCTGGACCCGGGGCATCGCCTGTACGCCAACGCCCGCGCCATTCCCGGACGTACTCGTTCGAATCGGCAGGCGGCACGCCTCGGAACTCGCAGTGGGCGTCCTTCTTAGACGAGAACTACGACGGCAGCGTCAATGGAGGTCAAGATGACCGGGCGTATCCTGGGGCAGTACGCACGGACCAGGTCGAGGTGCCCGACTTCTCGCACATGCTGGGTTTCAACCCCGACGACGACGACCACTATGCCGTCGCGAGCGCGATGCGGAATCCGTGGAAGCGCAAGCTGTACCTCTTGATGGAAGAGCCTGGGAGTGGAAGAGAGGCGTTCTTCGTCCATGTCCTGGTGACTGGGTCGATCTTGTTCAGGTAGGTGTCCAAAGGAGGTGTATGGCGGAGGATCACTGCGCTGAGCGCTCAGTGCTATCTTGACGACATTCTCGACCTTGCCATCATTTCATACCGACCCGGCCTCGGTCCGCATGCTGTTCGGACTGGACACGTTCCTTGTGATCTTGTTTACGGTCGAATACATTGCTCGGTCATTGGCGCACTCGGACACGCTCAACCAGTACTACAACTGGTCGACATCGTTTTTCCCGCTCATCGACCTGATCGCCATCTTGCCGTACTACATTGAAGTGGCGCGCGGGCAGGACACGTCTATCCTGTTCCGCTTCTCGATCCTGCGGACGCTTCGACTACTGCGAGTGTTCCGCGCGTTCAAGTATCAGAACCAGATGCTCTTGACCATCGAGGTCATGTACGTCGCTGTCCACCGGTCCAAAGACGCCCTCATCGCCCTTTCGTACTTCATCATCCTCGTCCTCGTCCTCTTTTCGACGCTCATCTACTTCGCCGAGCGGGGCACGTGGGACGCCGCGATCGGCGCCTTTGTCGACGTCGACGGCGATCCGAGCCTGTTCGACTCGATCCCGCAGACGGCCTGGTTCGCGCTCGTCACCATGGCCACGGTCGGGTACGGCGACGTTGTTCCGCGAAGCTTCCTCGGCAAGCTCCTAACCGTCCCGCTACTCATGTTCGGCCTCTTGCTCATCGCTCTGCCGAGCTTCGTACTTGGTCGTAACTTCGCCATCGTCTTCGACGCCATGAACCGGCAGGCTCTCAAGGCTGTAAGCTTGGTAGCCCAGTGATTCGCACCAAGGCTGACACTTCCAGCCGAGCATTCTCGGCACGCCGCGAGCTTCAGGCGAGCTGGAGAGGCCGTCGATGGACGAAGGCGGCCCTCCCGTTTCGACTGTTGCCCAGCCGGTCGCGCAGTCGTCTTCGACAGGTGCAACGTCGTATCTCCCGCTCGCAAATGGCGAACCTGTCGCGCACTATCCTCCTCAACCTAAGCGCGCTTCCCCAAACCCGGCTGCTGCCCCGAATCCCAACTCCTTGAGAGGCGCTGCAAGGCTGAACGACGTGACGCCTAGGATGTGGGACGGGTCATTCGACGGACCGGCACCAGAGGGCAGGACACGGTCGGATCTGTCAAACACCAAGCTGGCCAAGAACCAGGTTGTCAGTTATATCCAACCGAAGCGCGCCGCCGGAGCATTCAGCTGATACTTCCAGGTGCTGTCAGATCAGATTCAGTCCATGCGGCGGCAGATCGACCGGCAATCAGAGCTGATCAATCAGCTGCTGACCGCCCTGAATGCCAACAATGGGCAAGCGGCCGCAACGCAACCTACAGGTCTCGGCTTGTTTCGCGACGGCGAAGCTGTACGATCCGAGCGGACATCTGTACTAGATACGGGGCGGCCTGTCGGGGAGGATTTAACAGCGAGCGGTGCGCCGAAGCAGGCCGGGGTGACTGCAGTGGGAGCAGCTGGTGGTGAGCCAGAGCTAGGGTAGCTATGCCGCTGGGGAAGCAGTCCTCGACGAGTCACGCCATGCATAGCTACCTTCCAAGGCAATTCTCGAATGGTTGTCTTGATGCGTCATGAAGCATGCGTATGGCCATCAGACGGATTGATAAGCCACACCGTGTCCCGTTAACTAACTAAGCCAGAGAAGGAGGCGGAACCAAATAGTGCTTGATCGTATTACCGCAACTGAGCTCGCTAGATTCGGATCTTACAGTCTGATTCATTCTTATTCTTTGGCTGCGTTTGCTACCTTGTTGACTGTGCATCTCACGGCCAGTGACGGATATGGCCACGAACACACCGGCTGAAGCCGGTCCGTCGGACTACCTCGGCCGCGCGGCCGACTTTGTCCGGCCAGACTTCCACCAGGTCAACCTCGACCTCGAGGGATACCTCAAGACCGAGCGCAACTTCAAGCTCGATTCTGGTGGGTGTTGTGACGGTAGTCTCTGTATAGATTGCTGATGGGACAGATGAGCAGATTTGCCGGCTGAACCTGCTGCCGACGGGGTGTCCGCTACCGGCGTCGTTGTGCCCGTACCGACACACCACGCCCGCTCCGGCCAACTTCAAGCCGCCTCCGCCATTACCCACTCACCCGCGAGAGCGGGAGAAGAAACTCACAGTGTGCAAACATTACCTGCGTAACCTATGCAAGATGGGAGATAACTGCGAGTACACGCACGACTTCAATCTACGCACGATGCCCGTGTGTATCTGGTTTGTCAAGCTCGGCAAGTGCGAGCTCGGCGGCGAGTGTCTCTACTTCCACCCGCGCGACAGGCGCGTCGAGTGTCCAGACTACAACCGCGGGTTCTGTGTCCTCGGCCCGGAGTGTCCCCGGAAACACATCCGCCGCATGATGTGCGGCGCGTACCACGCCGGGTTCTGCCCCGACGGCCCAGACTGCAAGCTGGCCCAGTAGGTTTTCTCCCTCACTACTGTCTATGGCGAATACGCTGCTGACCCACCTAGTCCGTCGTCAAAACGGCCAGAACCGAAAGAGTACGAGAACCCGATTCCTCCAGACCCGGCAAAGGCCGGCCCGCCGCCTCAGCTGCCAGCGGGGTACGGACGATGGCGCGAGTACAAGTACGACCCGAATGCTGTCGTTGTTCCTGCTCCAGCATGGGTCGAAGGCGGATCACTCAGTGGCTGGCGAGCCGGCGGCTTCCTCAGCGGTAACGCAAGGCAGAGAGATAACGACGGCGGGTACTCGGGCGGCGGCGGCGGCGGCGGCGGCGGCCGTGGAGGAGGGGGAGGAGAAGGCGGCGAACGGAAAGGCGGCTGGGTCAAGGATCTCAGCACGGTCCTTTGCTTTGTGAGTTCGAGTCGGTCCCGAGGACCACGAGGGAGCCCGCTGACGCAGGCTAGAAATGCAATCAGCACGGACACTTTGCCAACCAGTGTCCCAACTCGGCCGTCCCGGGCGACAGAGGAGGTCTCCGGAGGAGCTTCCAATAACCCCCAGCATTGTAGTACCCATTCGTCAGCTAGCATTATGCATCGTTTCCATCGTCCAGCAGGCTACTCGTATGCTACGTAGCGCTGAAGCCTGAATGAAGACCTATGTGATGTAAAGAATTGGAGAGTAACAAGAATACGATGAGGATGGGATGCTCAGGCGGCGGAGGCGGCCGTCTCGAGCGATTTGGAGAAGCTGTCGAGGGCGGCAGACTGCAACAGGTGCAGCCTGTCGACGTCGACGAGCAGCGGGCTCACCGCGGGCCTGTCAAGCTGAGACAAGTCAGCGCTGTATATAGTGCAGACACAGCGGCGACAACTCACGTATCGGGCGGCGTGAAGATGGAGGGCGATCTGGTGTACGGTGGAGAGCATGTCGCTCAGGGTCGCGACCTGCTGTGGGTCCTTCTTGTCCGCGAAGAGCGATGGCAAGAGCTGGAGCAGGCGCGTACACGTTTGCGCCGCATTGTGATGACCGCGGACGTCGAGGTGAAGCACAGTCCACCCGTGGTCGACGTGTCCGAAAGGAAGTATTCGCGGCCCAGCGGCGACGACGCGCGCGTAGGCTAGGAACAGCTAAGCACATCAGCACCGAGCATTGGAGTCCAAAGGCGATAGTTGCGGGACTGACCTCGCCGCCGTATGTCCAGCCGGAAGGGTTGATCTCGTCCAGCTCGAGACACAGCTTCCGGACCATGGCGAGATCGCCACGAAGGACCGCCTCCGGCGCGAGCTTGGTGACAAGCAGGCGGTGGGCGCGGTCGTACTGTTCGGCGTCGATACGCGCATGATACTCCTCAAACGCATTGCCTTCCGCTGCGACTGCGTCCGCCTCGGCTTCGTGGATCCACTTCTCGGGTATTTGCAGCGTCGATGTCAAGAAAGTTTCGTCCTCGTCGGAGAAGTCGGCGTGCCTGTGCAATAGAGCTTTCAGAGCGAGCTCGCGTCTGGCCTGATCAGCAGCTGGCCGTTATTGAAGAGTATGAACATACCCCTCAACGGTCTCCAGGTGGAGCAGGACAAAGGCGGCCCACCGCCAATCTCCCGCGCCTTCGAGCTGCGCCGCGTACGCCTGGGTGATCATGTCGGCGTTGCCGCTGTGGCCCATCTCGTCCCGGTCTGCAAAGTCGCGCTTGAACAGCACTCGTGAGAGCAGGACGTAGAGATGCCACGGGAGGCGGTAGTCGGTCGGGGAGGCCGATGCGTCTCGGGCGTGAAGAACGCTTTCGAGCGTGACAGTCGGATCGGCGTACAGCTTAATAAGATTGAACAGCACGTCGGTCGGCTCGGACGGCATGTTCCATCGGTTCTCCCCGCTGGTCGGTTTCTCCAAGTACGGCGGCAAAGGCTTGCTGGGCGGGACGTCGGACTGAAGGCCCGCCGTGAACATGTTGAACACGCCAGCGATCGTCTCTTCAAACGGAGCGCCGAACCACAGCCGTAGACCGAAAGCCCGCTTCCAGTCCAAGCCCTCCGAAATGAGCACGTCGAGAGCGTGGTCGGCCCCTCGCGCCGTCTTGTCCCCTGCCGAGATGTCTGTGATGCCCGCCAGAAGGGCGTAGACCTTACGGTACTCCTTGGAGATGAGCGGTGTGGCCTTGTACTTGTTCCAGTCGTCCAGTTGCTTCATGACCTCGGCCTTGAAAACGTCGGGACCGCCAATCTGCGCGAGCAGCGTCGCCAGGCGCATATCGTTGCCGTCCAAGGCGGCCTGGACCGCACGGTCGACTTGGTTGCCCGTGAGCATGGCAAACACCTTCTTCGGCTGGCTCTCGGTATTGACGAGGTCGTGGTCGACCGCCGGTGATACCGCGTCTTCGAGCCATTTCGACAAGGCGAGTTTACGCCGGATCTCAGATATCCGCGACTCGAGGTCCGGGTCGACGTCGTCCGCGAGCCGGAGATCTATCTCGTCAAAGAGGGCGCATCCGAGGCGGAAGGCATTCGCCTCCTGGGATCGATCGCCGGCATCGAAGAGGTGCGCAAAGTCGCGGAACCGGATCGACGAGTCGATCATGGCTGCGGGTGCACCGTCGTCGAACTGCTCAACGACCGAGCGCCGCAGGTGCAATGACAGCAGGCGGTCCGCTTTGGCCTTCTCTACCGCCTTGTCCCCGGCGAGCAGGTCGATCTGCTGGATGAACACGTTCGCCTCGGGAGCCGACTCGAACATGGTCGAAGGAGCGCAGACCTTGCCGAAATGTACCAGCTCGCCGTTTGGGCCCCATGAGCAGCGGAAGCTGCGGCCCATGGCGAGCCCCGCGTCCGCCCGCACGCCCTCGTTGTGGAACACCAAGCTCTTCTCCAGCGGCACCTTGGCGTACGGCACCTTCTGTCGGTACTTGGGTGGGCCCGATAACTCGCCGGCGGAGGCGCGCTGCGACCAGTCAGCGCTCGTCATGCCTGTCTCTGCTCAGGCAGACTCACCTTGGCTGGCCTTGGGCCAAGCGCTCTGTTTGCCTCCCCGGCTTTACCAAAACCCTGCTGAGTGCGCTGTGCAGCGATCCGCCTGGACCGCAGAAGCCCGTTCTGCTTGGCGGGAACGGCGTCGCCGCCGGAACCGAAGAAGCTCGACTGCATATCACGGATATTGCGCATGCCTTCGAAGCCAAGCTTGGCCTGGATAGGCTCGTCCCAGTCCATCTCGGTGGCGCTCCGGCTGGACTGGCTGCTGGTGGCTGTCGGTCCCTCGCTGACCAGATCGTCCTCGCCGTCGTCGTCCTCGTCGGCGGTCTGACTGTCGCTGCTCCTCTCGCCGGACAGGTCCTCCACGTCCTCGTCTGAGCTGCGTGCCGAGGTCGAGCCGGCGTCGTACATGCTCTTTGTCGGTGGCATCCCGTCGTCGTCGTCGTCGTCCTCGCTGCCTGAAGGGGAAACTCGTCGCTTGGCGTTGGCCTCGGCAAACGCCTCTTTCTCCTTGGCTCTACGAGCGGCAACGCGCTTCTGGACCGCCTGGCGGGACATCTCCGGCTCCAGGGCGTCCTCGTCGCTCGCCTCGTCCTCCTCGTCGCCGCTGAGCTCCGCATCGCTGTCGCGCAGTCCGTAGCGACTGAAGTGCTGCACGGTGAAGGTCCAGCTGCCGTCGTCGGTATAGCTGACAAACTCGGTATCGGGCAGGGCCTTGATGCGCTTTAAAAAGCGCGCGTGGCGCGGGTCGTCCATGTCGGTGATGGGCTGCTTGGACGCCTTATCTTTCGGGAACACGTTCTCGAGCGTGATTCGCGCAGGGACGTTAAGGCCCTTACCCACTGGCGGCTTGTCCGGACCATCGTCGGGGTAAATCGCAAGCTCCATGTTCTCGAACACGACCACGCGGCCGAGGAAGTCGGCGAGGTCGAGACCGGTCAGGTCGACTGGCTGCGAGAACGTCACCTCGCCATAACCCTTGCGGCCAGCGGAGAAGTTCTGGACCTGCTTGAGATCCCGCTCGGACATTTGCCGCAGCTTGTCCACCTTGGGTCGGCACCAGTAATCTCCCTTCCTCGGCTGGCGGTCCTCCTGCGCGACGCGCATCGTATCCGCCTGGACCTGGCCGTTCCGGCGGGACGATCCAAGGTCTTCCTGCTGAGAGCGGGAGTAGGTGCCGTTTGAGGTCGACTGGTCGAGCTGGCGTGAGGGCGAGGCGGCGCCGTTGGTGTCGCGCGTAGGCGTGCCGCTCGGTCGGGACGCCGAGCTCTTGAGCACCGACTTGCCGAGTACGGACTCGAGGTGGTCGTCGCTGCTCGAGAGGCTGAGCGCCTTGGGCGTGACCGTGAGCTTCTTGATGCTCGGCCGAGGCACAAATGCATTCGGCGTGAGCGCCACGTCCGTCAGGCCCTTGTACCGATCCGAGGCGGGAGACCCAATGACCGATCGCGTGGGCGTAGACAGGCCGCCGAGCGGGCTGCCGGATCGCGCAGGCGAAGCAGGCGTGGTGAGCGGGGAGGCAAAGCCTCGAAGCTTGTTGACCTGGCTCTTCTTGCTGGGCGTGAGGCGGAACGTCGACGACGTGATTGGCGGCAAGGCCGGCTTCTTATTCTGGCTACCGTAGTCGAGCTTCTGGCCGGTGTACGTGAAGAGCGAGTTGGTGCCGTAGGGGTTCTGGTCGATCGAGGCAGTCAGCGTAGGCTGCATCTGCTGCTGCTGCGGCTGTTGCATCTGCTGCGACTGGTTGAGCGTCGACTGTCCTAGGTTGCCAAACAAACCGCCGCCCGCAGCGGGCTGCGTCTGCGCCTGGTTCGTCGATCCGAACAGGCCTGACGAAGTCTGAGACTGGCCGAGGTTGCCAAAGAGGCCTCCGCCGGCGGCAGGCTGCTGCGCCGGCTGGGTAGTGTTGCCGAAAAGCGATCCGCCGCCGAACAGACCCGTGCCCGCTGGCTTGGCCGCCTGTTGGTTCTGCTGGCCGAGCGCATTGTTCGTCGTCGACCCGAAGAGACCAGTGCCCGTGCTCGTCGTGCTGCCAAAGAGGCCAGTGCCGGTCTGTGCAGGCTGTTGAGCAGGCTGAGAGGTCCCAAACAGGCCGCCAGTCGTGCCGGTCGTGGCGGGCTTTGCGCCGAACAGCCCCGTACCACCTGTGGCACCGCCGCCGAAGAGACCACCCGTCTGGGCAGGTTGCTGGGTGTTGTTTTGCGCGGGCTGACCGAACAGTCCTCCCGTTGCCGCAGGCTGAGTCGTGCTGGCCGCGCCAAACAGTCCTCCTCCAGCAGCTGGCTGTGTCGTGTTGGTCGATCCGAACGCTGCGCAAGTCAGCTCCGCTCCGCGTCCCATACTTATGGCTCAGACTGACAGAAACCTGTACTCGGCTGAGTAGCTGGCGCCGTGCTGCCGAACAGTCCTCCAGGCTTCGCAGCGGTGTTGCCGAACAGTCCACCCGTAGCTGGCTGCTGACCCTGCTGCTGTTGCTGGTTCTGCTGTCCGAACAGGCCTGTACCGGTGGTCTGCGTGTTGGTTTGGCCTAATATGGTCAGGTCGGATCCTCTGCGCGTATTGAACAGGGTCTCACCGAATCCGCCGCCTCCGCCAAACAAGCCGCCTCCGGTCGCAGGTTGCTGCTGCTGCTGCTGCTGTGCTGGCTGCGCCTGCCCAAAGCTGAAGCCAGTGTTGGTTGCCGTGTTCTGCGCGGGCTGCCCAAACAAACTCGTGCCGGTCGACGCGGCTGGCTGGCCAAACGTTGTGGTTGGTGCTGTCGAGCCGAACGCGGGCTTCGCTTGTCCGAAGCCAAATCCGCCCGTCTGAGCAGGTTGCTGCTGTTGCTGCTGGTTGTTCTGGCCAAAGAGCCCACCGCCGGTAGAAGAGCTAGCACCGCCAAAGAGCCCTCCGCCGGTTTGCTGGTTCTGCTGGGTCTGACCGAACAGACCGCCTGTCGAGGTGTTGTTGGTTGCTGCCTGGCCGAACAGCCCCCCAGTCTGTTGTTGCTGCTGTGGCTGCTGGCCGAACAGTCCGCCTCCGGTGTTTGTGGCAGCGGCGCCGAAGCCGGTCGCCGCAGGCTGTTGGCCGAATGTCGTGGTCGGCGTCGTCGTGCTGCCGAAGAGGCCGCCGGGCTTCGGTGCGCCGAATGGTGAAGAGGTAGAAGCCGCGCCAAACGTGTTTGTCGCGGCAGGCTGGCCGAATCCGCCTGCAGCCGGTGCGCCAAACCCGCCAGCAGGCGCCGCCTGCTGCGAGCTCGAGGCGTCTTTCCGGCCCTGCTGGTAGTCCAGCGCGCGCAGCTCTTCCCAGCTGGCGCCCTTGTACGGGTCCATGGCGGAGATGGAGTGGAACAGATGCGGCGGGCCGTCTTTCGCGGTCGTCGTCGACGGGTCTTGCTGCCATGTGGGCTGGTACGGCGGCTGAGCCGTGCCCGTCTGCGGCGGCGGAGGGAACGGACCGGGCGTGTAGATGTTCACGCCGTTGGCGGTCGTACCGCCCGAAGGGGCGCCGAACGCCGGCTTCGCACCAAACAGCGACGACGTCGCACCAGATCCGAAGCCAGTCGAGGTCGTCGCCGGTTTACCGAAAAGGCTGTTGGTCGTGTTCGTCGCGCCGAACGTGGACGTCGGCTGGGTCGAAGCGCCAAACATGCCTCCGGAGCCTGCTACATCAGTCCCGGACGTGTCTGTAGGGTCTCATGACTCACTCTGGGCAGGCTGGCCGAAAGTCGAAGTTCCTGTCGAACCGAACCCGGGCCGTGCGCCGAACGTGCTGGTCTGGGCGGCATTGTTGGATCCGAACGCTGTCACAGGGTCAGTCTGCATATACAGGAGATAAGAGGCTTGACAAGCTCACAGAATCCGGTGTTCGCCTGCGCCCCACCACCAAACATCCCTCCTGTGTTCTGCTGAGCTGGCTGACCGAATGTGCTGGTCGTCGCACCGAACCCTGCGCCGCGTCAGACCCGAATCATTCGAAGATATTTAGGCTGTCGTGACTGACCGGTGTTCTGCTGTTGGGGTTGACCAAAGCCTCCACCACCGCCGCCGAACAGCCCGCCTCCCTGTTGAGGTTGCTGTTGTTGCTGCTGGTTGTTCTGGCCCCACGCGCTAGTACCGCCGAACATGATGACGCGAAGAGGTGTGCGCGCTGTTGTCCAGCGTTACGCGGTCGAGCCTCGAGGCGAAGAAGAGCGGGCACCAAAGGTAGCGGTGCTTAGCTGCGTCCGAGCTAGCTACCTCGGTGTTTTCAGAGAGAAAGGATAAGGGTCGAGGGAGAGTTGGACCGTAAAGAAGCCGTGTACCGATGCTATCCAGCAATTAATCTCAACAGCTTGCAGCTCAGCCAAGTGTGCCTCTCCTGACGACGAAGGCATGATGCTCTCCGACTGCACCGGGGCCAAGGCGGCGGGCGGCGGTCAGCGCATGGCTAACGCCGCTCATTTCCGGGATTATCGTCGCGTGGCACCGAGACTCGGATATTTAAGCTTAAAATCATTGCAAGCGACGCTCACCTCTCCGTCGGCCGACTCACATCTCGGACAAGTCATAATTGGGAAGAAAGGCGGTATCTCAACGACTGCACAATCCAGACAATATGGCGCAGCAACAATCAGAAATGCGGTACTTCTCAACCCGAGGCGGAGAGGAGACCCTCAGCTTCGAAGACGCAGTCCTGACCGGTCTTGCTCCCAACGGAGGGTAAGTCCACCAGGTCCACCTAGCTGCCAAGCCGAGCTCACACGTTGCTTCAGACTGTACATCCCCACACACATTCCCGCTCTTCCCTCCGACTGGAAGACAAGATGGGCGGGCCTGTCTTTCCCCGAGCTGTCGCACGAGATCTTGTCGCTGTTCGTGCCCCGAGACGTCATCCCCTCGGACGACCTCAAGACCATCATTGACAAGTCGTACTCGACCTTCCGGAACGAGAAGCGCACGCCTCTGCGCCAGACGGGCGACAACGAGTACGTTATGGAGCTCTGGCACGGTCCTACCTGGGCGTTCAAGGACGTCGCCCTCCAGTTCCTCGGTAACTTGTTCGCCTACTTCCTCGAGCGGAGGAACAACGCAGGCGCGAACGAGCAGCTCACCGTTGTTGGCGCGACTTCTGGCGACACCGGCAGGTGAGAGTCCGTCTGTATGGCCGGGAGGGTTTGACTGACCTCTCAGCGCGGCTATCTACGGTCTGCGGTCCAAGCCATCTATCACCATCTTCATCCTGTACCCCGACGGCCGTGTCTCCCCGATCCAGCTCGCGCAAATGGCGACTGTGCCCGACGTCAACGTCTACGTCGTCGCTGTGGAGAACTCGGACTTTGACGCGTGCCAGTCGATCGTCAAGACGCTGTTCTCGGACCGGGACTTCAACGCCAAGCACCGCCTGGGAGCCATCAACTCGATCAATTGGGCGCGAATTCTCGCGCAGATCGTGTACTACTTCTCGGCCTACTTCCAGCTTCCCGAGGGCAAGCGCGACACTGCGCAGTACGTCGTCCCGACCGGCAACTTTGGCGACATCCTTGCTGGCTGGTACGCCAAGCAGCTCGGCCTGCCGATGGGCCCTCTCACCGTCGCGACCAACGAGAACGATATCCTCGAGCGGTTCTTCCGCACGGGGCGGTACGAGGCCGAGGAGGCTCCTGCGGCGTCGGCGCCCGAGGTGGCCGTTGCCAACGGATCGAGCGACGGCCAGCAGGCCACGCCGGCCCACTCGGCCGTCAAGGCGACGCACTCGCCCGCCATGGACATTCTCATCTCGTCCAACTTCGAGCGGTTCCTGTACTACCTCGCGCTGGAGACCGCAGCCGACGCCTCGGCGGCGCCAGAGGAGCAGCGGAAACAGGCCCAGGCGACCCTCAAGGCCTGGATGGACGAGCTCAAGCAGACCGGCAAAGTCAACATGGGCGACAAGGTCCGCGACGCTGCCAGCCGCGATTTCTGGGCCGAGCGTGTCTCCGACCAGCAGGCAAGTCGTCCCGTCTTCTACTAAGAGCTTCTGCGCTGACCTACCCAGACCCTGGACGAGGTTCGGAAATACTTCACCCTGCCTGGGCCTCACGGCCCGTACACGGTCGACCCACACACTGCTGTCGGTCTCGCCGCTACGAGCCGGTCACAGAAGAAGGCCGCCCCAGGCACGACCTTTGTCACCCTTGCCACCGCCCACCCGGCCAAGTTCTCGGACGCGGTCGAGCTTGCACTGAAGGACCAGCAAGGCTTCGACTTCTCGCGCGACGTCCTCCCAGACGAGCTACGACAATTGTCGGGCATGAAGCAGAGGATTTACCGCGTCAAGGGCGAACAGGGTGTCCGAGACCTTATCGAGAAGGTCAAGAGCGGCGAGCACAAGCCTGAGGGCGAGACCGCTGGCTCCATATAGACCTTTGCGGAGGCTTGCTACCTTTGCGACACACTGTGAACGCGGTACCGCACACCATGCATGATCATTGGATGATATCTTCGGCTAGCGATTCTGCGTTGCTGAACTGGGGTGAGAGAGGAGTTGTTGCCACCCGCGCGCCACCGCTGGAAGTGTTGTTGTAGTTCCTGTAAAGTGACGCCAGTCTTCTTGACCTTCTCCACCATTGTCACCCCTCTGCGGGCGGTATGTCGCTGTACGCGGATCCAGCAGCCGGCTGGCGGTACTCCAGGGACCGGCGGCGGGCCAATGAGACTGGCGATCGAGCCCCGTACTTCAGTTCGAGCATGTCCGAGTCGCCTGTCACCGGCAGCTTCCCCTCTTTCAATGCTCCCGGTGCGCGTCGACCTTCTCGAGACGACTTCGACAAACCCGGTTCCTCTCGGTCGCCCGTCGCGACAGTATCATCAGGACTCTCGAGTCTGCCGGACCGAGGAGCATACGCGACTGAGAATCGGCCAGCATCGAGAAGTAGTCGTTCACCGGTTGCTTCCATGCGAGCGAGGGATTTCGCTATCGACGAGCAAAGCGAGGATGGGGAGCATTTTTCAGGAGGCAATGGCACAGCAGACGAAGGACATGATAGGGAAACGATCTCGACATTCTCATTCGTCGACAAGACCGAGACCGAATCATATTTGTCTGCTTCACGGCCAACCCGTCCTTCGCCCCCTCAACGGGAGATGACAGAGCCGCTGCGCGTACCGCCAATCTCGGCGCACGATCCATTCGTATCTCGCTATCTCGCGTCGATCGGTCCCTCTTCGCAGATTCAAACCCAGATTCAAAGCCAGACCAACCCGTCATCTCCGCAAGACGAAGCTGGCCCATCGTCGGACAGGTCCGCCCGGCCAGGATCAGGTCCACATGGTCCGCTCATGCGGTCGTCTTCTGCGCCTGGCGTGCCGTTTCCGACAGCAACCAGCGAGCTTCTGCCTTCGCCACTGGACGATGCGTCGCCGCTGGACACCGCGACGGCCGACGGTACCCCGATCTTCGAGGTGTTCAACGCCCAGTTGAGCCAGGGAGGCATCGCGATGGTCAAGCTGCTCAAAACGCACCTCGAGGACGTGCTCGAGATGCAGGCGGAAGTCGCCAAGATGCACTTGAACCTAGAAGGCCTTGGCACGGTAGATGGCGCACCGACGGGGGACGGGCGGGATCGGCGGGCAGCGAGTGGGACCGAGGGAGAAGCAGACGGCTTCACGGGAGTAGATCCGGAGAAGATCCAAGCGAGGGAGAAGGGCGTTGAAGACATCATGAATCGAGTGAGCCATCAAGTCTACTCCGCGTTGACCCCCATGCTCATGCGTCACAGCTCAGCGCTCTGTCCACCACGCTGCGCACATATCACGCCCACGGAACGCCAAAGCTCGTCTTCCCATCCGGCGGACCTGCACCACAGCGGAAATCGCGCACACGCTCTGTCGACCCCGCATCGGCGGCACGAGAACCGCCTGAGCCGGCTTTCGTGCCAGAAGCATCCCACACCGCAGCTCAGCCGAACCAGCGCCGATCCACTCTGCAGCCTAAGGTATCCAAACTCGCGCTCGACCTTGACACTCCGCCTCGAAGCACTACCAGTCGAGACCAGGTCTTCGTTGACAGTCCGCGCGTCTTGTCTTTCGATGACGAGATGAATCAGGGGGCTCGGGGACGACTGAAGAAGACGTCGATCGACCTGCCTCCCCTCAGCCTGCGCGACGTGCCTTCCCCGCAGGGAACGCACACGTTCACCTCGCACCAAGAGCCACACCGCCGACCACGCGACGACGAGGATCTGGCGCGGCAGGCGTCAATGCGGAACATGGCCCGGGCGCATCGGGCATAGCGTACGACCTTTGGACACAGCAGCCGTGTGTTGTATTGTTGTATTGTATACATAGAACGGGGACGATGCTACTGGTACTGTATGGTCTGGGGCGGATTCGACATGCGTATCTATTCAGACTTTGAAAATGCGGATAAGTCGCTGTCTGGAAGACGATTAGCAACGCTGGAAGCACGACTTCCAGCAGCGCGAATGGGTGACTGACTCTGTAACGATTCTTGTTCTGCAAAGAGGACACTCCCGGCTCGTGGCCATGATTAAGTCCGAGCAGTCTATCCGATGTCAGACGAGTATCGAAGGACATTGAGCCAGACTCACGTGCACACATGCAGAGGTGGCCGCAGTCGACGACTGCCAATGTCGCCTCTTCGTCCTGGCACACCACGCAAAGACCCCGCTCGATATCTGGCATGGGGCCTGTCGGAACCGCGGGCTTGCTCTCTGCGTTGGAAGCCCCGTTCTCGCCTTCCTCGGTAGGGGTCGACCCGCCGTTATCGGCCGTCGCCCCTTGAGCCGCTTCGCCGGCCTGCTGCCGCTCCTCCTCGTACCGCTGCCGCTCCAGCCGCTTCCTCTCGGCCGTGATCAGCTCAGATACGCGATTGATCAGCTCCTGCCTGCGCCTCGTGTCAGTCACGTCTTCAGCGCACCAGCGTGTCATAGGACTCACTTCTCCAACACCTGTTTGAAGTCGACCTTGACGTGATTCTCAAAAAGGATAGCCTTGAGCGTGCCGATGCTCAAGGAGGACAGGTACGAGGTTGGCAGGGCGACAAGTGACATGATTGTGGGAACAGGCGGTGGAGGTGCTGCTGGCGCTGGCGCAGGTCGAGGAGCTGCGGGCGCCGACGGGGGACGAGGCTGAGCTTGAGCGGGAGGCCTCGCCGGCTGGGTCTGAGGAGCTGGTGGTCTAGCTTGCTGCGGCTGTGCGGGTGCTGGTCTTGGCGTCTGGTATGTCTGGGCCGGGCGTGGAGCGGGCTGCGCCGCAGGTCGCCCTGGCTGCGGCATCGGGCGGGCCCCTGTTCCTGGAGGTCTCGAGCTCGATGCAGTCGCATTGGCCGGTCTTGATCCCGACGGGGCAGGAGCCGCGCCATTAGGTACCGATCTGCGCCGGTAGAAGCTCTGTCACTGGTCAGCTGGTACAGGCTGGTCCGGTATAGCCCACCTCTTGTTCTGGGTGTAGACACCCCGTTGCGGGGTTCCGCGCCTTCAGAGCTGCCTGCACGAAGTCTTCCTTCTCTTTCGGGCCGATACACGGGATGTCGTATGCCGCCAGGTAATCCTTCAACCGCTTGATGGGTAATGACCGCAGGATGTTGAGCGGCGCGGCGGTGACTGCATCGTCAGCCGCAAGCAGACACGATGCGAATGGAGTTAGCATACCTTGCAGCATGCTCAGACATTGAAGACAGACGCGCTCGACTTCGTAGCCGCTCCCATACCTCGGTTTGTCCTCGATCCCCACCGCGTCTTTCAGCTCGGCGAGGAAGCCGCCGGACGAAAGCGACTTCTCGCCTGCTTTGCGAGGCATGAGCGCCTGCCCGTCCGACATGCAGTCGGAGCAGTACTCGTAGCCGCAATGGCCGCATGGGTGGGCTCGGCGAAACAGCAGGTTGAAAGATTTGCCGCATTTCCGACAATCTACGAAGGTCAGGCGACCAGAGGAAGGGGTATGCGGCATCTAGCTTACTCTCTGACTCAACGACGGGCGGTGGCCCAGACACTGCGTGGTCAGTACGGTTGGGCAGTGGCCTTATGTCACGCACATATGGGCATGCCTGTTGGAGGCAGCTGCCTCGGCTGCGACGAGCCTGCCATGACTCCTGGCTGTCGAGGGTGGGGGATTATCAAGCGCCTGATGGAGCTGATGAAGGCTTGATGGCCTTCAGGCTCGGGGCACCGAGGAGGATATCTGGCTGTAGACTACCAGCCGTCTGTCCGTGCCTCGACCGTGGGCTTGACGATGAAGAATGGACCGAGGTGTATCGTAGAACACGATAGATGCTGTGTCCGTTGAGTGTCACGTCGTCGTTCCTCGACGAGGCCGTCGGCTATTGATCGTCGTTTCAATGACAACACGATGCCGTAAGCTGGGACCTGAACTGGCACGTCTCCTGCTTGACTTGTCTGCTCGTGTTTTGACCGGTCTTGCATATGGCCATGTCAGTACTGCTTGGGTGAGGCCTTGCATCGCGATCATGTCGGAGGGTCAGGGAATCTGGACGCCGGTCAGAAAGGTCAGTGTGCCGGACCACTTGTCTTTGTCTCACGCTTCAAAGGCTGACGGCCCTCTCAGCCGAGAATCAGGCAGATCACAGGGTATGTCTCGGTTCGAATGGATGCATCCATCAGTCCAGACGCCAGGATGGCCTTAAGGCTTTCTCCGCATCTCGTCGACGATCGCAGCTGATCAGTTGGCAGGATCCGAATACATCAATTGACCCTACCTGATGCCCTGGCTCTCGCATCACAGCTACGGAACACAGATTCCGAGCCTCCATCTGCCGGTCCGGATGTGAGCGGTTTCCAAGTAGGCGAGAGCTCGCAGCTCTCCGCCTCGCCGGATGTATCTGCTGATGCTGGCCAACTGCCAACTCTGCGTCGCACACCGTCTTCGTCTTCATATGCCACGCTTCACCCTTCAAGACGCGATCGCCGAGCGTCGGTCTCGCTAGTTCAGCCGCGCCTGCGCCAGCGGTCTTCCTCCAGCTCAGTAGCGACCGTCTCCACAAGCATTCCGAACCGCCAAAGCCGCACCACCCGACCGAGAGCACCTACGTTGGCTGGCGAAGCGATGGAGGGCCATTCTGCTCGAGGGAGTCATGCGCATGTACATGAACAAGCGCGTGATGAAGCGGCGTTGGCGGAAGTGCGGAAACGCAGCATGGTGCGATGCTTTGTGGTCTTCAAGATGCCGCCTAAAGAGCGCACTGTGGACGAGCCAGTACGAAGACTCCGAGAACGGTCGAGTTCTCGAGCTAGTACACGGTCCGTCAGGTCGGTCATGTCCGTCAATGGCCAGCGACATACAACCATTGGATCCAAGCTCGATGTACCCAAGACTCTCAGGCGGCCAGGCAGTATCGAGACACTACCTCGAAAAACGCCTGCTGCATGTGTACCGACGGAAAGCACCTCTCCAACGTTCTCGCCGCACCAGACTGCATCGGCGGCAGCTTCGCTAAGAGCCATTCAGCACGGGCTTATGTCGAACGGGCAGGTCGGAGCTCGCTCGAAACCGGCATCGAGCCCCAAACTCCCATCTGCGGTCAACACGCTCGAGGACAATCAAAAATCGTCGGAGCCGCCCGTAAGAGATAAAGCTCAAGGGCCGGATCAACAGGCGGGTCCCGAATCACGGCCCGAGTCTCCCCGGATCGTCACGCCGATCGACCCGCGCCGGACCGCAGACGTTCCGTTCTATGTATCCACAGTGCACCGTCCCTCGACACATCCGCGATGGATGCATCTGTCGAGCGAGAGCGATTTCGCGGCTTGGCTGGCGGTGGATGACGCAGCTTCGAGCGAGTTTCTCATGGAGGTGTGGTACGATAATGCGGAGAAAGGCTGGACCAGATTACACCCGGCGGAGCGCCTTGTCGACCTGCGAAGCTTGCGACGTGTCGAGGACGACGCCGATCTGCCGGACAACTCGGTTGAGTTTTCGCTCGAAGGCGAGAAGGGGTTGTGGTACCTCCCGCCCTCCCGCGAGGGCGTCTCCAGCGATACACACGCATCAGCGGAGGCGGATGGGGGTAGCCCGACAGCTCCACCAGTCAAGCGCCACCGCCAAAGCGTGAGCGGTATAGTGGAGAAGAGCTTGCGTGAAACTCGCATGAAGAAAGGCACAGGAGTTGGCGCGTTGCATCAGTAAGTTGCACAGAGCGCGGTTCTGCTCTCCACTGACCCTCGGCAGGCTCGTCAACATCCAGGCAGTCATTGCGGACACTGAGCGAGAGATCGCTCAGGTTCAGGACAAGATCGACCAGCTGCTGCGGGACGACGTAGATCGGCGGACATTCGTAAGTTCTGCCAGCTCTTCTTCCCATTCACACTGCTCACGCATGACAGCGCCGCGATGTGCACGAGCGTGGGGATAGGTGCCGCTGGATCCGGGAGGCAACTGCGGCTGCCGAGAAGGATCTGCGCGAGCGTGAGCTGGAGCCTAACACTGAAGCGGCCAGCAGCTGAAGCCCTCAGTACGCGCCAAATCCACCTTGCATACGAACCAGGTGGAGGAACGGCGGTCTACGCTGTCTGCCGCGGAAGAGGCGGATGAGGTCATTCGTGGCAGAGCATACGAGCTGCAAGAGGAGATCAGCTCGTTAGAGTGGGTCAAGGCTACCTCTTTTTGGGCTATGCTGATCCGCGGCGCAGGTCGGATCGCGCTGCACTCATCCCTGCGATACACCATCTACGATCGGACCACGTGCGGACCCTCGACTTCATCTTCTCGATCCAGCCTATGGACGCGTCCGCCCTACTATACAGCATCCTGTCTGTCCCCCTGCCGATCCCAGCCGGCGCAAGAGATCCGGCTCCTCCGCTATCGCTGCCGCCGGGATCGCTTCCGGATGGGGTGAGGGTCGACGAGCGCACAACAGCCGCGGCTTTGGGCTACGTGGCCCTTGCGGTGCAACTTCTAGGCGGTCTCATGGGCCCGACGGGAGGCCTGCCGTACCCGATCTCCTGCGCCGGCAGCAAGAGTCTGGTCAAAGACGTCGTCTCGGTCATGCAGGGTCCCAGAGCGTAAGTTTGCCCAGCCAAGATGACTTCAGTCTGGCTCACAGACAGCTTCCCATTGTATGCCAAAGGCGCCGAGCGATATAGATTCGAGTATGCCGTCTTCTTGTTGAACAAGGACATTGAGTCGGTACGTTACTCCGTCGAGTCAATGGTATCGGCTGACACGCTAGCTTGCACAAGACTGCCATGCACGCATCCTGGACATGCGCCACACACTGCCAAATCTCAAGTCGCTGCTGCTCACCCTCTCGTCGCCAGCACCGCCAGAACCCGCTGCATTGCACTCGGTCCACACGCCGACTCTCGCATCCAGCAGCGCGACGATCGTCGACTCGCGAGCGTCTTCGCGGTACCCGTCCAAGTCGTGGGCCAGGCCAGTCATGTCTCCCGGCAGCGAGCGGAGCGCAGCAGATACCGACATCGGGACCGCCAGTCCAGCCAGTCGCGGTTTGGCGTCTCACACCGGAGACGACCTCGATGGGCACAGGCGGAACCCTGCTGGACTACGTGCTCTTCCGTCTGGGACCTGAGGCGCTTACAGTGATGCCCGGATGTACTTGGGCAATCAGCATCTCAGTCACGCCCTAATGCATGCTCTAGGTAGTCCGGAATACTGCATAAAGTACACCTAATAGACGTTGCCATCTCGCCTGCGCAATGCGCTCCTTGTCAAGGGACGTCCGAGGAATTTGCGTCGTCTGCCTGCATGTGAGACCGATTCGCTGCTTCTCTGTCGCGGATTCCCTGCAGAAGACTCTCTATACTGGGCGCATCCCTTCGCGAGGCGTCGTACTTGATGAGATCGTGCAAATGGCAGGCAAAGAGCCTTCTAGCCGTCTCCTCATCTAGTTGTTGCCACCAGCCATTCTGCTCCATCGTCAAATGCAGATAGGCATAGTCCCAAATGCGATCGACAGTAGGATGGGATTGGGGTTGGTAAACCTCTGGATCGAAGTAGTCCTTCCAGCACTGCTTAATGTATTTAGTGATCCCCGGTATACCCTCGAGAACGGATTGCAGGTGCTCAGACAAGCCTGTATCGCTCTGATTTGGCTGACCGCAATGCTCGGTACACGATGCGGACCCTGAATTTCCTGGCTCATGCCATTCGGGAGGTGACCTTCGACCCCGCGTAAGCTTCGCTGGGCGTCCAGGACGAGGCCGCACCGACGTGGGGAAATACTGCGAGACGGAAATGGCCCTCTTGGCTTTCACGACGGTTCTCAGAGCGTCTACCGAAAGAACCTGGCCAGTGTGATATAGCAGCAGATCACTATTGTGAACAGCCTCCAGTGTCACCGCAAGAGTATCCGGCATCAAGGACATCATCCTGCTGCGGTTCATAATTCTGCGGATCCCGAGGTAGTCTTCGATCCTGATCTTGATCGGGTCGTCGCGATCGGCGTATGTCGAGGCATCGAAGAACAATGACCACAACATGCTGGTCAATGCGGTGGCGTCCGTTTCGACTGAACGCAGTGACAGCAGGAAGCGCTCAATGTGCCCTAAACAGCCCCAGCGGTCGGCGTACCAGTCCGATGGTACGTATGCGCTGCCAGCGGATGTGCAGACCCGCTTCGTCGGCATGCAGTCGGCGTCGTCGGCCCTTCGCTTTTGGACTTGGCCGCTGGATTGCGTCCAGCTGTCGGTGAGCCGATCCAATGAGTTCTGCGGGTTGTCAGCTGCTGTACAGACCCGCTTAGTCGGCAAGTCGTCAGTGTCGTCGTCCGCCCTGCGCTTCTGGCCTTGACCGCTAGACTCCCTCAAAAGTTCGGGCGCATCCTCCCAAGCCATGTTGTCGATATTTTGCAGTCCAGCATGAACCAAATCGTCGAGGCAGCCATCATCAATCTGCCGATGTTGAGGGATTGAGGTATCGATCGGGACTTGTCGCCACAGAAAGCTTTCTCCAGGTGCGGCTGGACTTGCCCATGAAGATTGACGGATATCGCCCAGCCATGAGGCTCCATTGGTAGAGCCGCCTCTATCTTTCTCGGCCAGGCGGGTAGTGCCTTCGAGAGACCCTCCAGCCATGACATTATTAGATCCTCCATCACCTCCGCGGTCCTCGGAGAGTGGGTCACGGGCCACGCTCTCCTTCCCCTTACTGATCTTGGTCGGTTCCCGGCCATCTCCATGTGCCGCGGTACTTGCCCACGACACTTTGCATAGACCGAGAGGAAGCAATGATCCTCCGGGGTTGCGGTCCGAATCCTTCACAGAGTCCTGAGCGAGCGCTCGGGCTTCAGATGCGATAGGCTTGTCCGCACCAGCATCAGGATGACCGGTGCTTAACCGGGCTTCCCGCCCTTCCGCGGCCGGTTGCTGGCTTGAGCTGCTTGTTCCCTCAGGGCTTCCCCAGGGACTCTCCATGAATAACCGAGTGAGAGAACCGTGGCTATCAGAACTCTGGCTCGCATTGTTTGAGCCCATTGCTCTGACTCAAGAGGTGTACTGTAAGAACTGGAGGCAAAAAGAACTATCCGATGATGTGTCGGGTATGTAGTAGATCGTGGCTATGGGAAACCTCCTATGTATGTACAAGGGTGAGAGCACCGAAGGCCCCAGCCCTGTCGCAATGGCGAATGTGTGGAAGGCCACGCTTAGCGAGCCCCAAAGATGAATGTCTCAGTGGAGGTCTTCTCTCGCTTCGTGCCAAGCGGGCGAGTCATCATCGGCGCCGCTTGCACACACATCGTGGTCAGTCGAGAGGATAAGAGATCTCGATCTGCAGCATACATAGAATGTATAGAGCACCGATCCGAAGCATGAAGTATATGAACAGAAGACAGAGGCAGCGTCTCGATGTTACGGTCCTTAGAGTGTAGGCCCACAAGCGCCTGGAATGCAAGGGTAAGCAGAGTCGGGTGCCGTGCCCTGCTCGGAGGTGGTTCCAGACTCTTCTTCATCGGTGAGCCGGACTCTGCGCGTCGTCGACGAGCTTCCGGCGGTCCCGCTGCCCCCGGAGACGGGCTGTCGGTCAGGATGAGTACATATCCATTCTTTGACCGCCTTCACGGTGTAGCTTATACCATCTTGGATGTAGAAGTCGTCCCGTTCATGGTATGCGCCCACAGATATCTGGACTTCAGAATCGAGTTGGTCCCACGAGCCGCTTTCCTGCATCTCTCCGATCATTTCCTTCCAGTCATCGCAACGCTGCCTGAGCTTCGCTTTGCCGTCGACAAGAGACTTGTCCTGCACGTAGTGATCAGAAAAGTATTGCACCCACCGCTGCATGAGATCGCTGTTGCTCCCGGATGAAACCCTGAGTGTCTTGAGCACCTGGTTCAGAACAGAAGAATGGGCCTCTTGATTGTACCAAGGTTTCTTGCAGGGGTTCACACCGAGCTTGACCCGGGTCAAGTGCTCTGGTACGCGGGGTCTACGTGAGCCTCTCATCTCTGACCTGAATTCTGACTTGATCCTCGACATCTTTGCTGAGTTGTGAAATCTGCGAAAGTCGACGAACGTATGGCCATCCGCAGAAAGAGAATACTCGCCGCCAGAGCACACCCAGTACACAATCCTCAGTCAATCAAACAGCAGAGGACCGGGCTCCTTGAAAGGAAATCCTGGGAAGCCTTGGCCTTCGGATGGACTCCGTGTTGACCCCAAAGCATAGCCACATTGGATACGATGTGCTCTAGCTCATCTCTCCCTAACCTCAAACACGTTTATGCATTCCGGTGGCTGGCTCGCGCACGCGAGCAAGCTAGACAACCGGTAAAGGGTCGAAGAGGCTTAGACCCATATCCCTGTGGTCATATCCCCTCGCGGTCGTGTCCACCGCAGGGCCGCTACCTGGCCGCCGCTGAGTTTCATTGTGCTTCACGCCCCACTGCCACTTGCCGCCTCTCTGCCTGTACCCGTCCGGCCGCCATTCGGTCCTTTCTGGCGAGGCTCGCGCCTCATCCAGGACCATCCCTTGTGACGCACCACCCGTCCCGTCAAAGGCGAGAACAAAGGCCCGTCGTTCCGTCACGCCCCACAGCCTGCCGCCCTCGCCCTGCAGTGCATAGACTGGTGAGCCCTTGCCGCCCGGAGAGAAGCACGACCAGCCGTGTTTCGGGTTCCGGATGTCAAAGAACGAGACGGTCCCGTGACGTGCCCCGCCGCCAGCGACGTATGTCTCCCCTACGAAGGCGCACGAGTACATCGCGGAGCCGTTTGCCCACTTGTCGAACAGGTCGATGACGGGAAGCCGTGACGAGGAGCGCAAGTCGTGTATCCGCAGGTCCGAGTCGTACCATGCGGACAGCAGCGTGCTCGGGTGGTGCACAGAGGGACTCGGGGCGAGCTTCATGTCGTATGGCGACGATGTCATGGGAGCATCGGGGCCGAGGAGCTGAGTATGGGAAGCTCGGAACATACCCGTCGGACGGACATCGTGCAGTATTATGCCCCCGCTAACGCCGACGAAGGCCGTTGGGGGTAGGTACCGATTGTCGAGGGAGAGTAGAGCCGACCAGGCTCGTGATCCCGGCGGCAGCTGCAGCGTGCTGGGCTCTATCCACGGGCTGCGGGCCTTGTAGAGCGAGACGACTCCGAGTGACGTGACCGTCAGGATCTGACTTGTTGACGTCGAGAAGGCGTGGAGATTGCTTCCCTTAGGATGGGCCCAATAGGCGGTCGGTGCGGCTCCTGACGCGCCGAGTCGGTACCGCCGTAGTACACCACTATACTGCGCGACAGCCAGCTGTCCATCGTCCAGCACCCCGACCCCCATGGTATCCGCCTCGCTGCCCGCCTGTTTCCCCACTACAGGGTACTCTCGGCCTCTTCCGGCCGCTCTCACCCCTGGCGCCCCCGATTGCCAGGCGTCTGGCGGCTGTTGTAGCGGATGGACGAGGAGTTTGCCGCCCAAGCCGATAACGATGTTATCGGCGGTGAGGCTGAGAGTAGGGATGACCTTCTGTGGCCATGTCTGGCCGACTTGCAGAGCATGCCATCGTCGGCGTCTGAGCGAAGACGAGATGAGCGCGTTGTGGCGGACAAGGCGGTAGGACGGCCACTGGGTCTGGTCAGGGCAGAGCGAGATATGGGGCTGGGCGTGGCTAGAGAGGTATAGCGGGATGCCCATATGGCGGACCTGGAAGATGGTCAGAACCTAAGGACGAGATCTATCTGAGCTGGTTCGTTCAGCTGCTCACCCTGTCCCAGAGGCATCTGCTGACCCGCTCGAGCTGCAGAAGATCGTGCAACGGGAGCTGTTGAAAGATGATACCCAAGACATCGTCCGGTAATTGCTCGAAATGAGACGTTCCAAGCCCTGCCCCACCTTCGTCCGTCAGGCCGCTCATAGTCGTCGAGTCGCCTCCGCGTAGTCCGGGCTTCTCAGTCCTTCATGGATACCGGACCCTACGTCAAAGGCGAGCGAATTCTTCAGATCATGACAGGTTCTGTCGTCATTCAGTGTTTACCTCCACTTTACCTCCACTTCCTCTCGTCTGGGTACGATGAGAAGGAGCGCAGTGGCTAGAAATGCCCTCTATCTGCGCATAGTGAGGGGACTCGGAACGCAGTAGGCGGCAGCAATCGGCTTGAAAGCCAGTCATGAACGGACACGCAAACGGAAAGGCGACGATGACCTCGGCCGAGGAGGTCTCATCTGTAAGTGGGCATTCACGGATCAAGGAGTCGGCTCCGGACTGAGACTCTCAGCTGTTCGATGCGGTCAAGCCACTGATCACGTCGTTCATCCGAGCGAGCGAGTCATCACCGGCCGCAGCAGGCTCGAAACGAGCACAGCAAGAGTCAGGTGGTGCCCGGCCGAATGGCCTGTCGTCTGATCCTGTCGAGCGCAAAGTCGTCGAGATCCACCCACCGAAGACCCTCGAGAAGCTCATGGCGCGCACCCTGGACATACCAGATCATGGGCTCGGACAGGACGGCATCATGAGAGTTGTGGAGGAGGTGCTCAAGTACTCGGCAAACACCTGGGACCAGGGGTTCATGGATAAGCTGTACGCTTCGACCAATGCGGTATGTGCCGGCGACGCTGTGCTGAGGGTCATGAGCTGATCAGGCAGATTGGCGTTGTGTCCGAGATGATCTTGGCTGTGCTCAACACCAATGTACGCAATCGTCCGACGCTGAGTTCGGTCTACACTGACCCTATAGGTGCACGTCTACCAGGTGTCACCCGCTCTGACGCTGATTGAGAGGACCACCGCCAAGCGTCTAGCAGACATGTTCGGCCTAGGTCCCGCCTCCGGCGGAGTCACGCAGCCGGGTGGCTCGGCCTCCAATGCCTCGTCCATCATTATTGCCCGGAATCACCTCTTCCCAGAGACGAAGAAGGGCGGCCTGGGCGGCCGGCGGTTCGTCCTCTTCACGTCCAAGCACGGTCACTACAGCCTCGAGAAGGCCGCGCAGATGTTCGGCTTCGGGTCGGGCGCGGTCGTGCCCGTTCCTGTGGACGTCGAGGGGCGGATGGTCCCTTCGGAGCTGGACCGGCTGGTATCGGAGGCCAAGACCAAAGGGGACACGCCGTTCTATGTCAATGCCACGGCGGGCACGACCGTGCTCGGCAGCTTCGACCCCTTCGACGAGATCTCGGCCGTATGCAAGAAGCACAACTTGTGGATGCACGTCGACGGCTCGTGGGGCGGTAGCATCGTGTTCAACCGCGAGCTCGCGAGCCAGTGGCTGAAAGGCGCCGAAAAGGCGGACAGTATCGCCGTGAACCCGCACAAGATGCTCGCTGTGCCCATGACGTGCTCCTTCCTCCTGGTCAGGGACCTCAGCTGGGCCTGGCAGGCCATGACGCTTCCGGCGGGGTAGTGAGTCGAGGCTCCGGCTTCATCCTGAGGACCACGCTCATGCCTCAGCCTGTTCCACTCCGAGTCCTCATCGGACATCTACGATCTGGCGGACCTGACGCCACAATGCGGCCGACGAGGCGACGCGCTCAAGCTCTTCCTCTCGTGGTCGTACTATGGCTCAACGGGCATGTCCGAGCTGGTGGCCACGGCGTACGCTCGCGCGGGACACCTGCTCAACCTGGTCAAAGCGTCCCCAAACCTCGTCCTTGCTAGCCCCGAACCGCTGCCCTGCCTCCAGGTCTGCTTCTACTACGCCCCTGAAGGTAGCAGTACCCCGGGCGATGACACTATTGCCAAGCGCAATTCGAACCGAACACGCTCCATTGCCAACGGACTGATCACCCGCGGGTTCATGGTCGACTACGCGCCTGGACCGGCGGGCGAGTTCCTGCGCGTCGTCGTCCACGCCAACAAGGAGGAGAGGACACTAGAGACGCTTGTCTCCGCCGTCGAAGAGCTCGGCGCCGAGGCTGTGCGGCAGGAGTCGGCCTAGTCGGCCAACCGCCGATCATCTTGCCCTCCCGTGTAGCGTATCTGGGCCATGCCAAAATGTAGCATCTCTAGTGAATGCCGCCAAGGTCTGGGGTATCAGGCAGCTAGTCTTCCTCCATTTTGACGTCTTCGTCTCCGTCGGCTGGTGCTTCGCCGTCCCAGCTTGGTACTTCGAATCCGATGCTCTTGCACTCGAGCGTCTCCAGGCATAGCAAGACGACTTGACCCGTCTTGGCGAATGACGGGATGAGCACGATCCGTGTAGGCGCATCCGTATCTGCGATGCTCAGTGACTAACAGGGGCCTGAGTCTCCCAACCCACCACCAACAACGGCCGTCTCGAATTCTGGCTGGTTGCCGATGAAGTAGACGTCTGGACGCTGATTGAGGATGAACGGGTCTGCATCGGGGAACGGGTAGATCCCTGCGTGGCAGGTCAGTGGTGATTTGTGAGCCGGCCAGCAAGGACACTCACAGAGAGTATCTGGAGCAGTTGGAGCGACGTGCCGCCACTCGAGCGTTCTTTGTGCCATCGCCAGCCGCGAGGAATCAGGCAGGTACTTGAAGACGTCGTCGATGGTCTGTCCTCCCGTTCCAAGGAAGCTGCGCGGGTCAGCCAACTCGAAGGGGTGAATCGTTCGGTCTAGCTCACCTCCTGCCACCGATCTCCATCCAAGACGGGTTCGTGGTGCACTCCAAGCCCTTCATCCCCTTTCCACCGAACATGACCTTGGGCATGGGCTGCTGCGGCAGTGTAGCTGTAGACGGATCTGACGGGCCAGGCAGGAGCGTGATCGGCAGTGATGAGTCGAGGATGTCCTTCAAGTGCAGGGATAGTGTTTTTGTTGGGTGGTTCGCGAAGAGCGGCTTCACCGTCGTGTTGAAGCGTTTCTGACAGGTCAGCCTGGCACCGGGACACAGTTGTGTTCGGAAGGACACACTGGTTGCTTGTCGTCTTCGCCCCGTACAGGATTGGTCAGGGTGTTTCCCGCGAGGATCAGCCGTGATATTCTGGCTCCTTGCGTTTGGTCCTGCACCTGTCAGAATCCGGTGTCGCTGGCGCAGAGATGTCTCAAGTGTACTCACCGATACATCTCCGCTTTCGCCTGTAAGCCACTCCACAAGAAGCTGGACCTTCAGATCCGCTGGCGCCTCTTGCGCGCCGACCGACAAGCCCGAGACCAGAGCCACCCATGTCTTCTCTTCGGACCCGTCATCCGCCTTCGCCTTGCCTTTGCCGTTGGACTGCTGTACCGAGCCTGGAGATCTGTACAGCTCCGGTAGACCCGCAAAGCAGACGTCGATGACCTCGAAGTCGCCAGACGACGTCTCCATTCCGAGGGCAGCCATGACTACGCCTGTGCCATGTCAGCTGCGTCATTCGACACGGCAGGAACCTTACCGGTAACAAGTCCACCGCCATGCCTGTCACGCTCTCTCCGGATCCGCTCGCCCACAAGCCTGACCCGACCGGACTCGTCCTCGAGGTGGACGGCATCTTGCGCCGAGTAGAACTTCGCTCTTGGCGCGGGGACCGCAAGCCATTGCTAGGGATGTAAGCAGGCATTGCGATTGGACTTGATCCGGGACTTACGTGCCGAGCCATGTCTTCCAGGACATTTGGCTTGAGAGGCATGTCCAGGTAGACGGTACCAACGATGTAGCATAGCTGCGACCGCTGCAGATTGAGGATTCTCGGCAAGAGCGGAGGCTTGCCTGCAGCTCGTCAGGTGGGACAAGGCAGGTATATCGCGGTGTAACATACCCCTGACACCGCTCCATCGTTCCGTTGCCTTCTCTTCGACAATTGGCCGCAGCTCGACCAGCCGGACGAAGTAAATGTTCGAGTACTGGTGCTTGTACGACCGGTGTTCCGGATCCACGACGAAGGCCTTGGACAGGTCTGGCAAGGTCGAGTACGAGCTCGTCGGTCGCTTGAGCGCCGCGACAGACGACTCAGGTGTCGCCTCGTTCGCCATACCGGTGATGTATGCAGAGTATGACCAGGTCAAGTTATCTACAGAACTTGAAACTTGGTGCCCTCGCGACGCGTGAAAGCGGTCGAGGTTTACGTCACCGCCGAATGTCCGATCAACCGCGACTGTTTTCCCTCTCCGTCGGCGATCATCAACAGTCCGACAACCAAGCAATCTCCTGCCTACTTGTATCTGTGCTCTTCCTTCCTACCTCGCCTTACCTATCTATTCCTCTTGCCGGTCATAGCCCCTACTACAGTCAATGTCCACCTCGGCCAACCTGTCAGGGCACGTCATAAGGTCCCACGAAGAGTCCAAGCCGCCATCACATCTGCTCCATCAGCCCGGTCCGAACCAACATGCTCAGCGACCCCATCGGCCACCTGTACGTGAAGCGGGACCTTCCAGTCACTACCCGAACGGATCTCGTCAGTCAATACAATACACCTCAATGAATGGGCATCAGCAGCAACACCAGTACCAGCAGCAGCAGCCTGCGCAGAGTCCCTATGGCGCACCGGTAGAAGGATGGATGGCGAACCACGGCGTGCCATGGTGGATGGTTCCCCCTCCGAATGTCTCACGTGTGACGCCATGGAGCGAAGAGAAGATCGATGAGCTGCAGGACCGCTTGAGGCTGAAGCTCGGACCTGAGTTCATCACTCAACGTCCGGGACCAGGCGGAGGTCCCAAGTTGAGGTAAGCTGCTCGGCTGGTCCGCGGAGCAGTCGCTGACTTATGCAGCTACATTGAAGGATGGAAGCGTCAGTATCATCCAGTTGTGCAGCTGTGCCTGCAACTGATGAATTGCAGTGATCGCGCTGGCGAATGACGTCTTTGGCTTCAACGGCTGGTCGACCTCGATCATCTCCCTGACCACGGATTTCGTATGTCCACAGAATCTGGCCACAGTGTCCCTTCTTGACACCCGCAGATGGATGTGAAAGAGGATGGGCGGGTGTCTGTGTCGGTCGGAGCAATTATCCGGATCACTCTGAAGGACGGTTGCTTCCACGAGGACATCGGCGGTGGTCAAGCCGAGAACGTCAAAGGAAAGGCTGCGGCTCTCGACAAGGTGAGCACGCTTGTTGCTGGTACGTCTGGTGTCTGACGTGTGTCAGGCGAAGAAAGAGGCAGTCACGGACGGCATCAAGCGGGCACTCAAGACTTTCGGAAACGTGCTAGGCTTGTGCCTGTACGACAAGGAGTACAACAAGCAGGTGGCTCAGATGAAAGTTGGACCGATGGTGGGTTATGAATTATCATCTTCTCTAGGCAAAAGCTGATCCGCCTAGCCCAAGCTCGACGTCGCGGACCTCGAACGTCATCCTCATTTCCGGCAGCCCAAGCCCCCGGCACCACGACCACCGGTCCCTGCTTTCAAACAGGACTCAGCGCCTCAGGCCGGTCCTTCCGTGACGCCATCTGCGAACGGTCGAGTCAGTATGCCGGATGCCACCCCGCTTCGAGCGATAGACGAGAGCATCATGCTTCCTGCCGGTGACGAGTTCGATCCCGATGCGTACGGGGAGGATAGCTTCTTTGACGGACTGGACGACAGTATGGTCTCTGCAGGCAACCTGTGAGTCCGATTCACGGCACGACGAGCCATCCGACTGACTCTGTAGGTCTAACTACTCGGCGCAAGCTCCCGAGGCCGCTGCCCAGCCCCCTGCACCCCCTCGACAAATCCCTTCCGCCGCCAGGCCAGACGGACCAGCGTATCAACACCGGCACCGGCCTCAAGGAGCTCAGCAAGTCAACGGCGCCAACCAGCAAAACCCTCAGCTACCACCTCCTGCCAACTCGGTCGCGCAGAACGGCAGCCTCAACGGATCATCAGGGGAGAAGCGATCGAGCGAGGACGATGGTCCGGTCAAGAACGGCTCTGCGTCTGGCCCGTCTGACCACGGCCATCGCCCATTCAACCGCGTTGCGTCGAATGGTAGCACCGGGGGCATGGTATGGCCCGCTCACCTGCCCAGGTAGCGATCGTGCTGACCCCTTCAGAGTAAAGAAGAAGGCCGAGCGGCACGAGCCAGAGCGCTGGCCATCTCTGGTGCTCTGAACCCGTCGACTTCCACACCGACCCGTCCAAATGGATCGGCGAGTGCTGCGTCTGCGTCTCTACATGTCCGAGCGGGGCAAACCCCATCGCATGCCAGACCAGAGTCGCCTAGAATCCCGGACGGCGGTATTGACCGCGTGGCTGTCCGTGCGAGCGTCAACTACCACTCAGCGGCGTCTAAGCTCGAGCTGGAGACGCATCTTCCCTCTGGTCCGGGGTTCGGCGGATTTGCTAGTGCGAGGGGGATCAAGCGGCATCATGAGGAGGAGCATCGGGGGTGAGTCTGCCGGTCACGGGCATACGGTGCAGACAGAGTGTGATGGCTGATTCTGCTTCTGCAGGCCGGTATCGCCGACCAAGCGCATGCTGAAGGCAGACGGCCAACCGGTCCGTCCTGTGCCTCGCCGACCGTTGGGGGAAATACCTCTAGGAGATTCCTGAGACCCGATCGCTCAATGCAGCGAGGGCTGGAAGGAGGGCTGGGCTCGCGGGCAAGACCAATCAATGCTCCGCGTTCCTGTGACGACGTTGACGACCTGAGCAACTGTGTATACCATGTGAATGCAACGAAACATGCGATCTGACATGGGTCGCTTCCCGATCGCTGCCCAGATGCGGAATAGAAATACATCCTGCTATCGTTTGCCCTGACTTGCAAACCCCAGATTAAGCAGTCCATGTGCGCTTGACAAGCTCGGTCAGTCCTGCGTTTCGTCAGTCACCTGCCGCTCGACTCCGCCCGCTCGACACTCACCGACATCGTTGGTGTTGAACTCGTACACGCCCCAGACGCTAAGGCCGGTCGCGATCCGGAGCAGCCACTTTGAGATAGGGCCGACGACGGGCCACTTGCGAACGTGCAGGTAGTCCTGGACGACCGAGTCGAAACCGATGTGCGAGTGCACGATCAGCGACACCGCGAGGATACCATCGGCGATGGCCTTCATACGGTCAGCAAGACGCCAGGCGCGAACCCCGCTCCGCGGGCGGTATCCGAACTCACGTAGGTGCTGCCGGTGCTGACGGCCGCTGCGCCCATGATGGGGATAAGGCCGGCGCTGAGCAGCCGCTCAAACGTCCAGTGGTACGACCCGTGGGCCTTGGATCCGGGAGGGAACGTCGTCGCGTCGTTGACAGTGCCCTTGAGGATGGCTGCAATGAATCAGCCAGGCTCGTCCTTCGCCGTGGACAAAGCAGACTTACGCCCTCCCGGCACATACTTGAAGCCACCGGTCTCGTTCGCAGACACCGTCAGATCCCTGCTGACTCTGCTCGCAGCGATGGCCGACACACGGGCTGAGACGTCAGTACATGCCGGACTGTGTAACAAGGCGCAGCCGCATTCGATGCAAGCTTGCCGACGTACAGGTGTGCAGAGCCCGTACACCGAGACCTGTGCGGAATGCGAGCGCGGCAGGACGAGGAAGCACGGACATGGCTGTAGGCAACGGCGACGACAACTACAGGATGATGTACTTGTATTGAGATCGGTTGTCGGCAATTGTGCTGCAGGTGATTGGTGATGGACCGCAGAGCACCGACGATGATGTGGTAATCGGATCGAGCGACTCAACGCCCGGAAGATCCCGCGGCGGGCAGCTGCCATCGGGATTACCCGCCCTTCTGGCACAGGTGTTTTGCCCTCGCGCCTATTGGCCGAGACGTAGCTAAGTTCTAACCAGGCGTGCATATGCATCCCAGGGGTATCCTTCGCCCAGCACATGTATGCATAGGCAGCTCAGGGTCGAACGCTGGATTCTGACCCTGATGGGCACAAAAAGGAGAACTCGGTAAGGAGACAAAAAGAAGCTCTCTGTCGGAGAATCGAACTCCGATCTCCCGCGCAACTGTACAAATGCTTTCGCACTTGACAA